>FIZR01025638.1:0-69173 GCA_900060175.1 Ferrisia virgata | reverse complement strand
TTTTCGAGATATGTGTTGAAAAATAAAAATTCGTGGACTAGCTTTTTCTTAAATAAAAAAAAAAAAAAAAAAAAAAAACAAAAAAAATTATGACACGCCTGATTAAAAAAAGGGACATAAAAATGGGCATTTGCGCCTCACTCGAAAGGAGAATGGGTGGAGTAGGAGGGAGGGGGGGGAGGTCTCGATGATATATTTACCTACCTATACGAAATACGTACGGTATACGTATAAGTGCTACATCATCGTCATATACAATATAGGTATATTTTTTTTATTTATTTTTTTTTTCATTTAAGCTCTTTGCACGTTATCAGCAGCGGATTTGGCTATAGAATTGGAAAGATTTAAACTAGGCGTGGAATCGGATGGCGACGATTCGGTCGATGAGGTAGATGAAGCGCCGGCGGTAACTGCCAAATCGAAAGGCGCCGATGGCGAATTGGCGCTGGAAGATGCGGCCGCTGCGGCCGCGACCATGGCGGCCGCGACGGACGTAAATGGAGGCGTAGCGTTGCCGTTGTTGTTGAGCGTTGCGCCCAACGTTCTCGTATAGCTTTCTAATATATCGCTGGTCGCACCGGCCAAATGAGGGCCGTAGAAATTTCTATAAAATTCGTGGTGTCGAGCGTAGTTGGCCGGATGCGGCAGCGGACCTCGGCCCGCCAACGACGGTACCATTTTACCGGTAGAGTAGACGCTGCTGGACGATATGGATGTCCTGACGTCGTTTTCTTTGGTTGCCATGTCGGCCAGCGACCATATCCTGGGCTTGGTTATCGGCGACGATGTGTCCGTTTGATGTAAACTAGGCGACGACGGAGGGTTAAATCTAGAATTAGGATGCAGATGCCCGTGATAAGCCGGATGCAACAGGTGTTGCGAGCGTTGCTCGTACAGACATTCGGGCGATTCGGGCTCGCTGTCTGGTCGCGATTCGCTCCATTCGCTGCCCGTATCCAGAGTACCGCCACCGCCCAGCGGTCTGTCCACCATGTCTAAGCTGTGGTGTGCCGGACGATCGCCGTCTTCGCTGGAAGCCGTGCCGGAATCTTTGGAATCTGTTTGGACAACGGTTTTTAATGTTTTTTTTTGTTGTTGTTGTTGTTGGTGGTTTTGTTGATCTTACTGGTGGTGGTAGTGGCGATGATGATTTTTTTTTTTTTTTTTTTTTTGTTGGTACTTTTATCGTCAGCTTTTATCAATTGTGATTTATTACGACCACTACCGGTTATATTATGGTTATTTGAACGTTATCTTAATGTCGTATCTTTTATAGGTATAAACGCAGGTACCTATACCTAAGTGTATATGTAGGTATAGGTATATGTGTGTGTGTGTGTGTGTATGAGAAGTATCTGTTGCACATATACTCACGAATGGTTCGATTCAGTGTGGTAGTGTAAGGTGCAATGTGGTGACCGTATGCCTTGCCGAGAGAAAAGAAGGCCAGCGTGCGTCAACACGTCGATACTACAAGTATCGAAATTATCGCCTCAATGGTATTGAATTGATTCTCTCGACTGTTGGCAGACGTTGAACCAATTCACCAACGTAATCGAACCTTTATACATATACGCATATACCCACATATAATACCACTACTACTACTACTACTACCTATACATATACTTACCTTTCGCTATGTAGTACTTACTCGGTAAGATATTCGAAAAACGAAAAAGGCAAGATGTCGATTTAGCCTATCGCGATTATTCATTTGAATTTTATTATAGTGTACCAAAGTAAAGTGTGACCTATCGATGAGTATTTTTCACGATTATCATCGAACGAATAAAGAATGATTTTTTTCCCTGCATATACGACTGACTGGAGACTCTCGATTTCTCGTTAACGTTGTCGATACGCTGCGCTGTATATAATACCTAATAAGCTATTCGTACTCGTAATTTGATTATAAGCATTCGTTCGCTGCTGGGTACCCATATATATATATATATACACCTAGCTAATATAATGTACGAGAGACGTAGCAGAGATTAAATCTCTACAGCAAGATGTCGCGCGTTTCATCGATTAAATGTAGATATTCGTCGCGTATATATTTTTCAACACCGAATGTATTATCTCTTCTTACACAATTAAATACAAAGGTGTCTACGATGTGACTAACTAAACTACTGCTGTGGGTATCGTGTAAATAGATAGATATAATTGACGTCGAGTTAAAATATTACTTCGAAATTAATTATCGAATACGGTTTATCTTGGAGGAGAAAGAAAAAAAAAACCAACGTTACAAATTAGGAATTTCTTAGCTGATGCAGACGTTGTTACTGTCGTTAAAATTGATGTTTTAAATAGGTCCTCATTTTTTTGCGATGAAAAAAAAAAAAGAAAAGGTAAAGAAATCGAACGGAATTGAAGGGAATTTAACAGCAGCTGTGATAATTTATGCAACATTCGCGATTATGAATATTAAGATATTATTATATATTTTTTTTTTTTTTTTTAGAAATAGATTATGTCGTTCAAACGATATAAAAATGTTAATGTTGATTATTAGTATGAAGTTACTTTTATGCAGAATAATTTACTTTGTCTTATCATTAGTGGAATATCAGCGATTCTTTGTATACGAAGTATGCCAATAAAGGTTCTGGGCGATTTTTCGATTTAGGAGCCGAATAACCTAGAGGGATCTATTATTTTCACATGTATTAGGGTGTATCATACGAATTTTTACAATAATCGAAGAAGTTGTGCAAATTTTATACTACTTTTTTGGAACAAAAAGAAAAAACATTTTTTGCCAGTGCAGATTTTTCAATTAATGATGCATTATGACATACAACAAGGTACAATTTTAATTTTAATTTTTCATAAAATTGGGTAAAAATTAACGTTTGTAGAAAATCTGTTAGTACAGGCACGAAATTCTGTATCGTTTCAAAAATGTAGAAGTATGAAACTGAGCTGCTGCGAAAGTTTTGAGATATATGATCGAAAGTGGACCTCTTGCTAACTCCGAAACTGCGCCGTAATATTTTTGAGATCGACTTGCAAACTTGTTTCAGAGGTTATCATAGTTGTGAAAATTACTACTCCTACCGCGTTTCACGTTTAGGCTCTTAATTTTTGATGAGTGAGAATGTAGGAGGGAGTTTAATAACTCAAATTATTGGTAATGTCAATAAGAAAAGTTCCCTTTTGAATAATTTTCGTCAGGTTAGTGATTCCAAAAGTTGAAAATTCGAAAATCGTAAAAATTTAAAACTAATTTTCTCCGGCCAATAATTAGGCGATTGAAAAATTTTTCGGATGAAAAAGTTTCAGTTTTTTTTTACGAAGATTCTGAATGTATGTTAGTTTTTGTCCTTGTAATGATATGAGCGGAGTTGGGGCGTGTTGAATTTGAAAAAAAAAACACGAAATTTTTGAGACGTATCAAGCAGTTTGTGAACAACTGAGCTAGTTTCATAATTTTTCATATTTACAGGATAGGCCGATGTAAAATCACAAAAAAACGCCAACCCCCCCCATCCCTCTCCGACGATTTTACGGTCAACCAAGGAGACGGAGTAACATTGGTGTCGTTTTCAGATAAATTGGACCTCTTGAACACGATGGTAGAGTCAGATTTACGCTCATTTGAAACAATGATTTACATGTGAAATTCTTTTTTTTCATCGAAAATTCACCGATAAATACCCTCGAGATGACCTGTTTTATTCCTAATTATGATTAAAATTTCGAGGGGTCGCGTTTAATGCCAGTGGAGGGAATCGAAGTGGAATCGTCAGAGGTAAAGAAGGCTTCCAAAAACATTTGAAAAATTGAAAAGAAAATATTACACCAGTGAATTAAATTCAGGAAGAATTATTTTGAAGGAGGGACGATCGGTGTCTGATTATTTAATAAATGTGTGCTGCTTTTTTTTTGGGAACTCTTTGGGAACTTTATTGACATACCTCGTATGTATTCGAAAAATAATATTTTTTCTTTTTTTGTTTTGCGAAATTTATTTCGATAGTTTGATATTCGATTCGAGAAAGAGAAGAGAATTTTTTTTGAATTGTAGTCATGTTGCCGGAGAAGTGTTGATTGATCGTTTGAATTATTAACTTCGTGCAGATTTGTTTGAAATTCTGAATTAAAATCGGCTCGATATTGAAAAATGAGATGTTCATGTTGTGGAAGGAGCTTGAGGACTGAAATTGGTACGATATTGCAAAATTGACTCAGAGGGTATTCGACAAGTGCGTGGTTTTTATTTGATTAAAATTTCCGGAGCCAATTTAAAACCAAATATGTACCATTTGTTTGCAATTCGGTTTAAATTAGATTTTATGATATCTTGAATTCATTGAGGGCTGACGGCAGAGTGGATAACAATTTTTTTGATAAAATACAAGGATTTGGAGTTACTCCAACGTCAGATAAAGTCAAGGGTCGAGGTTTGAAAATTTTTTCGAAGTCATGTCAGAGTCAAAGTCAGTGGCTTCGCTGTACGTTTGTACTTTGTAGTCAAAGGATTGTGTAGTTAATTTTTCGACCAACTTATGAGAATTTAGGTATTTCTAAAGGTTTCAGTTTTCGCAAAGCATCATTCAACTTGGAACACTAGTCAAATTTTTTTATATTACGAGTCTTCAAAAATGAAACAATTTTTTTATGCATTTTTGAAACCAGCTTGATCTTTTTAATTATTATAAATAAGATCGATTAGAGTAATTCTGAATGCGTTTTGTATTTTCATTTTTTTCTTTGCGTTTTTGGTTAAAAAGATATCAAAATCAATTGGGGGGGGGGAATTCAAGTGTACCACTTAAAAGTACATAAATTAAGCTATCGATTCATGTATTAAAAAATAATTTTGCATGAACCGAATGCTAATTATGAAATGTTTACAATTACTCTACAGGCATAAGTTCTGGAGAAATTTTGATGTATAAGTCGAAACTCGAGGATTTACATCATTTTGAAAATTTTTCACACGAGTATTTATTAAGCATCAAAATTGAGGAATTTTTTTTTAGCTTTATATGGTCAGTATTAAATATGACATTATTATCCAAATTTTCAAAAATTATTTTTTTTCATAAATTTTTTTTTTTTAATTTAAAGCATTGCGATGGGGGAGGGGGGGATTGTGATGAGTTTGAAGTTTGGGTCAGAGGCTTTTCATTTTTGCCAAATTCATTTGACATTACTTTATCTTTTTTCTCACTGTACTTTTTAACTTTTGAAGGAAAAAAAACTTGGATTGTTTAATAAATCGAAAAAGTCAAAAATCTTACGCAAAAAAATCGTTTAAAATTGAGATTTTTTTCAAAATTATTTTTCTTTGCTACTTTTTAGCTAAATAATGTTGAGGTTTTATTGTAGGCCAGTTGAATTTGCTAATGTAACTTATTTTACCATTTATTTTTTTTATAATGAGGCCAGGGCTAAAGGAAAGAACTGAGGAAAAAATGCTTAGTTTCAGGTTCAAGGCAATCAATCGTGTTATCAAGTAAGAAATTTATTTCAAAGGATTGCAGTAATTTTTCTATTTGTACATCGTCTTCTCTCTTTGAAAATTAGTTTTTTTTACATAGGCGTATATTATGTTAAAAATTGAAAAGAATCGATGAATGTGAAGCTGGTGGCAGAGTATGAGTAGCTTAATTATCAAATAATTCTTGTTGTTTAAGTTTGGTAAGTACATAAAGAATGCTGATTTTTTGAGACGATTAAGTAAGTAGTGTCTTAGATACGACAGATGATATTTAGCTTTTTGTGAAATCTGGTTCACAGTGTTTAGAATTTTTGTACAGATACGAACGAATAAGCATAATATAGCTGATACTAGGTCAATAGAAAAATAAATAGGCCTACATATAAAAATAAATACAAAAAGACTATGAAAACTCACCTAAATTGTCTTTATTATCGACGCTTTTTCTGCCGTCCGACGCGTCGTCGTTATTATTATCATCGTCTTCGACCCTATTCCTGGGCTCCCAGGTCATTTTATTTTCTTTTTTTAATCTTCTTCTAGCATTAGCAAACCACGTGGATACTTGGGTTAGCGTCATTTTCGTAATAATAGCTAACATGATTTTTTCACCCTTTGTCGGATAAGGATTCTTTTTATGTTCATTAAGCCAAGCTTTTAGAGTACTAGTTGTCTCTCTTGTGGCATTTTTTCTTCTAGCTCCGTTTAAATCCATGCCGTACCTATAAAGAAACGAGTAACATTAGTCGGTAAGCATAAAGTAAATTGGAGAAAAAAAAAAGGCCTGAAAAAAAAAATAACAACATCCTGCCGCGGTAATCTTTCTTCGAATTTTCCGAAAGAATTGAGAAATTAAGAGAGAGGTAGCAAAAAATAAACAAAAGCGTACACGAGTGGAAAAAAAACCCAAGTAAAAGAAAACTTTAGACAAATCCCCTATTAGGAAGTTTACTCGATTCAATTTTTACGCACTAAACATTATCTTTCGTTTACACCGTGAACGAATCTGCTTAATGATGAAATAGCATTAAGAGCTTTTTCGTATTTCAAACGATCCTATACAGCGGCTCCGTCGATGAAATTATATGCTGGATCTGCTTCGACGTTTGTCGTTTCATGTTTTAATATTGGGTAAAAATTGAATTGAAGGGTGAAGGTTTTCTTTGTCGTATTTGGCGAAGTTTCCAGCGAGTTCTCGTTATAGACAGAGATAATTTTTTGAAGAAATATTTTTCAGTTTATACGTAGGTATTTTTAGGTAAATTTTGGTTTGATTTCAATTTCTTACGCCATGAAAATAGAACGGATTTTCATATGTGAAGTGTAATTGTATCGTAATGGTGAAGATTATAGGAATGTCCGATGAGGACGAGCTATGGCAGGCATATACCTTTGGTTGGAGAGTCCGAACCAAATAGTCGGATAGGTATACGAAGAGAATAAATTTATCGAAAGCACT
Source organism: Ferrisia virgata (assembly GCA_900060175.1). Lineage (NCBI taxonomy): Eukaryota > Metazoa > Arthropoda > Insecta > Hemiptera > Pseudococcidae > Ferrisia > Ferrisia virgata. Next base: position 62,253 of record FIZR01025638.1, on the reverse strand, counting down.
TCCAATCGCTATCTATACAGCGTAGTCGTTGAGACAAACTTTTTGATAAGTAGCTACCGAGAATCAGCTAAATTGAAATTGGAAAATCCTTTTTTTTTTTCTATTTTCTTTTTTAAGCCTATATTTTCCAACAGACTTAGCTTTGGAAGAGAGGAAGCTGGCGAGAGAGCGAGCGAGCGAGAGAGAGCACTCGAAAATAATCCTCGTCTAAATAAGATAACGTTTCGGAATTTTCCGGAGAGAACATTTAAAACACTTTTATATGTAAATATCGTTAAGTACAATCTTTCCTCCCCGCTACAGGGGCCATACTTTTCGAAAAACTGTTCTCGCTATACACCCAACCGCAACATTGAACTCATCTTATTGGATGATTCTCGACTACTTTCAACTACCCTTTTTTAAAATGGGAAATGTTTTTCACCCCGCTTAGGTCGATTTTTATCTGGAATCCTTTTATTAATTCTGGTTATATCACTACCCTCCCTTTTTATTCGGCAGCCCTTAAACGAATTTGCATTAGTTTTCAATCAAGGTTGACGCGCAGTTTGCTGGGTGTGCTGCTGTTTTTCTCGTTTTTTTTTTTTTTTTTTTTTTTTTTTTTTTCTTTTTTTTCGGTATACTCTTTTAGTTCTTAAATCCTATCCTATTAACAGTGTCACGCTTAATGGAATTTCATAAAAAGAGCGGACGATGTGTAACCTTTTTATAACGTCGGTCGGGTTAGTTTTTTTCCCTCATTTTTTTTTTATTTTTTTTTTTATTTTTTCGTTCTAAATGAAGAAGAAGTTTTTCGAGATTTCTGTACTGTAAAAAAAAAAAATTTAATAAAAATACCGTTAATTGCTTATTTCTTGGGCGTTTCCAACTTCATCTGTGGTGATCTTTTTCACCGCCCTAGCGCATCCGATACCATGTTTACTACGAGAGAAATTCATTTTACAAAATCCCAAAGTTGTGTATTTATACTTTATTTTCGAGTCGTTTTTGGCTTAATAATTTTTTTAATTTTTTTCCTCTTTCCTGCGAGACGAGCGATTTTTTTTTGCCAAGCTTTTATTTCCGCTCGACAACGTAGCGAATATTCGTTGTATAATAATGCGCGGTGAAATATTAATCAACTTTTTACTCGTATTCGTATAATGCTGAAAGAAATGACGCGCAATTTTACCATTTCGAAGATTTATTTTTTCGAGCGAATAAATAATCGGTGTTAGGGTAGTAGAAAAAAGTTCGTATAAAAACAAATTACTTTTTTTCGAATTAGATGATGTCTCGCTATTGCTAAAAATGAGCTGATATTTGAAATTCAGGAACTGTATTTTTTGTTGTTTTTTTTTTTTTATTATTTATTTATTTTATCTTCGACGTTGATATTTATTTTGTTTTGGTGTTTTGATTTTTATAGGTATAGATATTAGATTATTGAATTTAATTTGTTTTTTTTGGATTCGAGAGATGTACCTTTTGGAAATTTAGTGTGTTGTCTCGTAGTCTTTTATTGGTATTCTTATTTCGAGGGATTATTTTATTTTAATTATTTATTCTATGGAAAGTGTTGATCCTTGATTTGGATAGTTCTATAGAGCAGCAGAAATGTATGATGAATAAAGCTTGTAATGTTATCGATAAGCATTTTCTTTTTTCACAAACTATTCGATAATTTTTATTTTAATTTTTCAATTTTTTGTATTATCAATGTTCGGCGAATAGCAATAGGCGGAGTTTGGTGATTTTGTTTGGGGGAACTAAGGCCAATGTCCGAGCGAAGCAGGTGTGAAATTTTTTGAAAGATAATTGGATTTTCAATGGAAGAAAGTTATATTTCTCAAAGTTTTAGCTTCAATTTTATAAGTTTTACTAGAAAAAGAGTCAAGATTTTTAGCAGAATTGTTCCGAAATGTTACTAAAATTTCAATATTTTCACCAATTCTCATAATGTTCTAAAAATTTTTCAAAAATTCAATTGTTTTCGAAAAAATTTCAGCTATTTGTTAGATATTTATCGTACACAAAAAAACTTTCTGGAAGGGGGCAATCCAAAGCCCCTTCCCTCGCGCTAAAAATTATGGCTCAACTTTAAGATCGTGTTGAAATTTTAAATTTAAAGCTGATATTCGAATTCACAATAATTCAAGTCCCAAAGATTTGAAATTAATAGTATAAATCCTGGGGGAGGGGGTGTTGTTTTTTTGTATCTTGACCGTCATTCTTCTTTCTAAATAAGTATTGAGAAAAAATCCTTGACAATTTTATTTTATTTGAAAGTTGGCCTTAAATGGAAAAAAAATTTGAAAAGTCGATTTGCAATTGGGAAAAAATATTTTATTTCCAGATTTTGATTTTTTTCTGGCATAAATTTATCACAGAATTTGAAATAAAAAATTCTTCTCTTTGTTCTTATTCTTTTCAAATAATTTTTTTTATCCAGTTTTATGGATGTTTTCTTCGTGTTCATGATTTGGATCTCACTAAGGTGTGTTCTGTAGTTATTTTAAATGAGCATAAATTTGAAAAGTTTTTTCACCCAATTTTTTGAAATTTTTTCTCAGCCCTTTTGTTCGGACCCATTTGAGTCATGTTCAGCAATTATATCAAGTGAAAATAAACCAAAACATTTTTTTTTATCGAATTTTATGGATTTTTCTCTCCTTTACTAATAATTTGAACTTTTCTAACGAGGGAATGGTCAGAAGTGTCCATCGTGAATCTGCATAAATGGTCTAGGTACGCGCATACTCACCTTTTTTTTTACCATCACGAGGCTAAGGTTTTGCCGAGCAGTGTTGCCAACATTGAAAAAGTAATGTTATTGTAATTTTATTATTTTATATTTAAAAAAAATACATACAGGGGTTCGGTAGAAATCAATGAAATGAGTAAAAATGGTCGTATAAATAAGCCATGATTCTTGCACAACTCTTCAAAAGGTGAACAAAAATATTTATTTACAAAAGTTTTCTATCTTCGAAACTAAAGATGCTGCGTTGAATGCTTTTTATAATTTCCTTCTTATTCAGTGTCATTAATGGTAAAAATAAATTATATCAATTTTGATTTGAAAAAACTGGAATTAAAATTCATCAGTTAGGGCTTGTGAAACTTTCATGCGCACAGCCCCTTCAATTTTGAAGATATGCAATTTTTGCTCGTCTTAAAGAACTACGCATAAGTCCTTTTGCATAAAAAATATTTCTACAAATTTTTGATTTTTTCGAATCATTGTCCCTTCAAATTTTGAGTTGGGCAACTTGTTCGCATGAAAATTTTTACTCATTTTGTCGGTCCCTGGCCAGCCTTTAAATTAGATTTTAGAAAAATATAAAATAATAAAGTTTTACAGCATCATTTTTTCAGTGTTGACAACACTGCTACGCAAAAACTCGCTCGGTGTGGGGCAAAACAAATATGGTACCCATGTACTACATGATAGGCAACCATTTGTGCAGATTGACGATGGGCACTTCTATCCATTCTCTCGTGAATCATGTTCAGCAGCTATATCGAGTCAGCATAAATCAAAACATTTTTTTCATTCATTTTTTTGGATTTTTCCCCTCTCTACTAATAATCTATAAACATATCTAAGTCGTATTTAGCTGTTATCTCAAAAGAATACAAACGAGAAAATTTTTTTCTCAATTTTTTTGAATTTGTTTTTCCATGGTGCATCCTATTTAATCCCCTCCCGAGTTATGTTCAGCAGCACTTATTTCTAGCGAACACGTACCAGAAAATTTTTTGTGCCAGTTTTGTTGATTTTTTTTTTCCTTTCTACTAATAATTTAGACCCTTCTGAGTCATATTCAGCGTCTATCTCGAATGAATACGAACCATAAAAATTTTTTCATCAAATTTTGTATAGATTTTTTCTTTTTACAGTTGATTTGAACTAATCTGGGTAGTATCAGTGTTCAATTGTTTATTTCAAGTGAATATAAACTAAAACATTTCTTCTTCCAATTTTGATTTTAACCGTTATAATCTCCCCCCTCCCCCTCTAATATTTATTATAAATGGAGGAACTCAAATTGTAGATTGATGACAGAGGAACGAGAAAGGACTAATTTTTGCTTCTTTTATTGCACTTTTTTTACATTGGAATTTTGACCATTCTTAATTCTTATTGAATTTCGCATCGTAGATGTAGCGAATTGTAAAATTACACAGACGTTTTGTTCAGTGTTCGGCTGTAGTTTTGACACGGTCGCGGTTCTCGGTTGTTTGATATTAATTTTATGAAATACCATAAATGTCGTTAAAGAAGCATAAAAAAAAAAAATTTAAAACCAGTAAATAACTTTTTAATCTGTTTAATAAGCGACTAATCAGCATAATAAATATCGTTATAGTAAGTACCTCTGTAGTCCTTTATGCGTGTAGACTGTACGGAGGTATATACATAGGGGGAGGTATTATGGGTAGAGATCTACATAGGTGTACACATTCATGCAACTAATGTACCTACAGCTACATGGACAACACGAAGTTACTCGTAGAGCAGCGCACTATATACTCTTATGGTGCATATATATGTAAGAGTGATTTTACAACAAGTTCGCTAACCGACGACTAATAATCATAAAATATTTGTTTAGTCGGCGCAATAGATAAAAGGCGACAAGAAATCGAATCCGTTTAAAATGGAATTGATCAACGTATATATATATATATGTATAGTGTACGTGAACGGGCGACTTGTACGCCAGAATCTTGAGCTTTGTATAATGTGTACGTATATGCACTATACACTATGCATGTAGATGTGTATATGTGTACGTGTGTATCTTAGTTAGGCATACCTCCTCGTAGAGGTATATATAGGTACGTAGGTAGGTATGTGTGTGAGAATATATCTGAACAACGATTGTCTTTCAAGTATTAGATGGTAATGGTGCCGACATGTTAAGTTTAATGCATGAATAAACGAAAAGTGTACACAGTATACAATGCTTCGTAAAATTTGGTATACTGTTTGTATTGAACCTGATGGAAGTCTACGAACCAACCGCCCCTCCCTCCCCCCTTGCCCACCACGCCCTGTACATCGTCGATGATGGTACTCGCTAAATTCCTAAAGTAAGGTAATGCAACTCAGCATTAAGTATATAGCTTGATAGTTTTGGCAAGATGAAGTGGTTGGTGCTTTGTCAGATGTATACGGGGTTTAAGTATTTGTTTGGTACATATTGGTGTATGCTTTTTTATGCCGACAATTGTGTTACACGATGTAATGTACGCGGGATTGAAAGAAGTCGACGAATCGACGTATCCGGGCTTCCATCTGTATCGAATTAGGACAACGACTGAGACGCGCGTATCATTTGTCCTCAGACCTCGTACATCAACCGTAGTACGAGTATAATTATCGAACACGATGAAAAATTAGTATGTAAACTGAGAAGCATTGGGAGAATGTTCGGAATTAGATATTTCATCCTAATAGATAATGTTTTTAAAGACACTTTAAGGTGTTATAAGAGGCGGTCTCGAGCATCTCCCGTGTATCGGAAGAATAAAAAGAAAAGAAGTAGAATTTGGTTACCGGTGCGCAAGGCGACGCGAGAGGACTCGGAACGCAACGCGGCCGCCACGGCCGGCCACGATCAAGAGACAAAAATGAAGAGAATTAAACACTTCCACGGATGTCCGACTCGATGAAATAGTTGTGGACGAATATAAGACGTATAGGTAGGTACGCGGGGTGATGGGCGGATTCGGTTACCGCTTTTATCCAGCTCTCTTACCTATATTAGAAAATTACTCGAGTGTAAATTTTTACTTCTCTTTATGTACCTTTCGATATGATAGATGTGTTACTTATACATTAGCTCGAGTTTAACGCGGCTCTAGTTGTAGAGGAAAAAATACGTAAAAAGTGGCCAGAAGGTAAGGGAAAAAGAAAAGGGTTTTGTAATTTTACTTATTAACATATTTTTTTAATAACACAAATTGTCAGCTTGACAACATAAGGTGCTAACCGCTTGAAATTAATAACGCGGCTCGTTTGAGGTATGCGACAACGACGCAACAGCCAAAGGAAAAAAATCAAAAAGGAACCGCTAAAATGAAATGTCTGAATAATTTTCAATTTTTTTCACCGAACAGTTGAAGCGTTAAGCGTGATAAAAGAGGGGTAATTTGCATCGAACTGCAGCGTATATATACAGATATATACATATATAGGTAGTTTAGTATAGGTACATGGTGGTGGCATTATTTACCTATACGAATCGGATTTGCAACTCAAATTACATCGATCGAGTTTAACGAAGCCATTTGATCTTCATTGGTCGTGTACATAGGGTATCAGCCATTTTGTACAGTATCGAAACGGCGCAGATTATACAGTTTTATGTGTGATGATGTTAGAAGCATAAGGGAAAATCCCTCTCGATGGGAACTCTTCGTACCGAAGATGCTGACCATTCGTGGTAGCGAAGAAATTTCCTCGTACAATGGGATTTATTTCAATTTATAAACGGATACAATATGCCTAGCTTGAGGTGGAAACTGACGAAACGAAAAGGTCATTTTAGCAACCGTATACCTATTCGTGGATAGCTTGATAAAGTATGGAAGAGCAACCCTCCTCATTTTAACCATTCGCATCGTTTTCTAGAAGACAAAAATTATTGATATGTCTCTGGAGGATGCTGAAGTCAAACAGGGAGAATCTTTTAGACGAAATTTTGTTTAATAAAATATTTACGACGAGAGGAGGGGTTTCTCATACCCTTATGCTTGATAGCTGGGTACTGTGATCTTTAGACACCCTACATACAGGATCATTTGTAATGAAAGTAACTTAGAGCAAAAAAAAAAAAGGAAAAAATACCTAATAAATGTGAGGTGTGAGTTGAAAGTACTTTATGCTTCGCGTGTATTGCGTGTATATTCAAGTATCAGCGTAAGTTAGTACGAGCTGTAGGTATCCCTTTTTCCTAATCTCTGGAGGGTTTCGTTGCAGAGTATGCAATAATCATCACGCAGCAAATGTATATACTTAGGTATAACTTGATGCTTACATAATAATCAGAATTTATATGTGTTGTACTTGGATGAACTGTGTAGATGTGCCTGCAGTGCGACTGAATTATACTGTCGAAGGCAACCTTGTATGGCTTCTTTTTATTTTTCATGCATTTTTCAAGGTCAACTTATCTTACAATTAAAATAATAATAATGTCTAATAATGTTGAATTAATACTTTTTTATAATTATAATATGTACCTTGCCCTACCTATAAGTACGTCGTAGTACGTAGTCTACGAGTCGATGTCGTATTTATCGTGTCTTTTTTTTAATGGGACGTCACGTATGCTGATACTGTGGTGCTGACGGATTGATCGAAATTTATACCTATATTATACATATCTACTCTACTTCTTCAGTTCAACTATCCGGCTGGAAATTCCAAGAAAGCAACATTAATCTGTTAGAATGGTTCCTAATCGGGTAGAATTAAATTTTCAGCTGCTAAAGTTCATAGCCAACCGTTCTGAAACATTTCCAAAAGTTCTGGAGAAATTGAAATTTTTGTTGCTGAAGGCTCCCAAAATTTGTGGAAAATATAACAGATTGATTTAAAAAGTTCAAATTTTGAGATAAACCAATTTTCGTTGAAAAATGTTTGCGTGTTTTCAATCGATGAATTTTTTAATTATTTTTCATTTTTCAGACTTGGAAATGAATTTTTCAGCAGTCCGGCTGGAAAAACCATTTCAATCTGTTAAAGAGTGGCCTTTAATAGGCTAGGCGGCTAGGCGGCTAGGATAAAATTTTCAGCTGCTGAAGTTGATTCTGACCGTTCTAGAACAATTACGAAATCCTGAAAGTTTTGAATTATTTTTTTTCAAATGGGATTAATACACATATTTATTCCCAAAATTATCGTTGTCAGCAAATTTCCATAATTTTCTTTTTCTCCGAGGGTGTGAACTTCAATTTTACATGATCAAGCGCAATATTTCAATTTACCTCCCTTGGCTAATTTTTTTGGTGCTCTCAAAAATGGTAATTTTTCACATCTTTTGAAATAAATTGGTTAAAAATCGATAAAGTGCATTTCTAAAAAAAAAATTATTTAAAAGTACTTGTTTAATTTATTTTGGGTCCTGGAAGCAAGTTTTATTATTATTATTTTTTTTGAATCATCTTTACTGTATTTTTTTGTGTTATGATACCTGTTGAGAATCCCTTAAAAACGGTACAAACGATGAAAACCGATCTTGAGTAAACAGGTGTATGTCTATTCGGCTCATTTCTGTATGAATTTGCTGAAAAAAAGTTTTAATGGTGGAAAAAAATTTTTGAAAATACACAACAAAACCATTCTTTAAGCACTTCGAAAAAATCATCCATGGATAACAAAATTGAAATATTGTGCTTAATAATGTAAAATCACTGCCCACATCCATTTAAAAATAATGATTCTCAAAAAAATTTCCTTCATTATGCCCTTGCTCGCGAGGGGAGGGGGGGTTAAAATCTCTCCTGTGGACGAAAATAAATGCTAATTTTCGTAGAAAATTGCCCTATCTAGTCCAAAAAATTGCATAAATAATGCTGAAAATGCAATTTTTGATGGTTAAAAATACAATTCTTTCCAAAACTTTTGCCCTCTCTTCGTTCGAGTACGTGAATTTTTTCGTGCAATATCAAATTTTGGAATTTGTAAGCTTTGAAAATTGAAATTCAGTTCTCAAACCCTCCCCTTGGACTGATCCTGCGCACCAGCCTGTCCTTCACAATTTTTTAGAAAATTCTGAAAAAAAAGTAACAATTGTTATTTTAAAATTCCTGAAAGAAGAGGGAATGGTAAAAATTTGCCAATAATGATAATTTTAGCTATAATATATGCAATAATTTCATTTTTTTTCCATCAATTTTTTTTAGGTTTTTTGAACATTTTTGAAAATTTAGAAAACTTTGAGTTGGTTTTTGTAAGTTTGGAAAATTAAGTTTAAAAGCTAGAATTTATACTACATCATTTTGAGGTCATTACCCAAATATTGTGAACGGGCCAACCTTTAGGTCCACCTTTGAACACATGGAAAACATTTTTTTTTACCACGTAATCGGCTGAAAAATGAAGCTTCAATAGAGAAAATATTCTATAAGCTCAAAAATAATGTTTACTAGAACAAAATTGACAGCAATATACACTCTTAATGCAGAATATTGATTTTCATAATGTTCCAAAATTTTCAATTGTCCATAAGACCTTTGATGCATCATCGAAAAGTACAGATTTCGAGCCTCTCGTTAGGGGTAGATACTAGGGCGTTTCAATTTTAGTGTTTTTTCGAAAGTTTGAGGAAAGTATGGAGAAAAATGGCATCAAATGAACGTGCTAAAAATTTAGGGTCTCTAACGTGACCCTTTCCCCACCCCATTTTGTCTTAAAATTTTAAAATTTACATGAAAAATCTAAAAAAATTTTCTTTTTCTGATTTTTTTGATGTTAACGTATCATAGTAGGTCACATGAGGTAACAAAAATTTTAAAGATTTTTTTTGCTTTTCAGGGGTTCTAAAACCACGTTTAAAAATGAAAAAATCGAATATTTTGATTTTTTTTGAATGAAAAAACAAAAAAAATTATGTCATAAAAATAATAGGATTTTGTATTTTCATTTCATTATTTTGAAAAAATGTTAATTAACTGATTTTTTCATTTTTAAACAGAATTTTGAAACCTCTGAAAAGCAAAAGAAATTGAAAAAATTTTTCACGTAGTCAACTATGACACTTTATAACCAAAAAAATTAAAAAAATTAAAAAAATTGTTTTTCGATTTTTCACATAAATTTTAAATCAAAAGAGGTTGGGGAAAAGGTCAAGTAAGAGACTCCAAATTTTTACCACGTTCATTTGACGTCATTTCGAAACTTTTTCACACCCCCTTAAACTTTCGAAAAAAAATCGTAAAATTGAAACGCCATAGTAGAGATTTGTTTGGTAGTTCATGCTGTGAAGAGATTGTTTCCAAGAATCATTGTGAGATTTGAAATGAAAAAATTTTCATATATTTGAAAATACAGGTATCAAATTCGGGAGCTTTTCTCACAGGGTCAAGATTTTTTTTGTTTCTCTATGCCGCAGTTCTATCGACTGATAGTATAGGTAATTTCGTTAAGTAATTGACGAATTGAAAACAGTACGCACATAATAAACGAGGATATAAAATATCATATCGCCGGGGTTATCAATCGCATTGATTCGATACCGCAACTTGGTCACGGTACGGCGCGGTCTATGCTAAAGGCGGCTCGCAGCTGTAATAAGTACTGAAAAAAAAAAAAATCCATATCCAACTCCAAAAAAATCTCGGTATCTACATTTGGTATCGTATCGTAGCGTTTTTAGTGGTGGCAAGAAATACAATTCCTTCAGAGAGATTTACACTAGGTGCTTATCCTTTTTCACCACAAGTTATACAAGGCATTTATAGGATTTCATTTTGTAAGTACATACAAGATATTTTAATCGATGTATGCCTCTGCCGTGTACACGATGAGAGAGCGCCGGTGGAGGAGGCGATATGGAAGCCGCATGATATAATACTATTAACAGGTGCACTTACTAGTAACCAGCATTTCAAACTAATTTTCATCGGTTAGGGTCAAGCTGCGGTCAAATATATTTTACGCGTTTACATTTATCCTTATTAAATATGTAAATAAACACGTAATTTATTCGCGTAATACTGGAAAATGGTAATTCGGTATACCGAGGTTAAATTCTAATCACAGAATAGTGTTGTGTGTTGGAACTTATCGGCTTTCAAACGTCCAATTATAACGTCGAGTTGTCATTGCTAAATCAATATAGCCGGCTGGATTACCAAGTTCCACTCGTCGGTTGTATTATTAACGTATGTATGATGTACCGTGGAGGAGGATGATGATGATGATGATGATGATGGCGATGATGACGATGATGACGATGAATAAATCACTCCAATATGTGCCATCGTCGTGTACGAATTATGTACATTTATGTGCGTATACGTAGACCTACCTATCTGTACCTATTCGTATATGATCGAATTTCATTGCAATATGCGCGTTGAACGACGTCGTGTCATTTAATTAATTAAAGAAATAGATACATTAGGTATATCAGAATCGAATAGCTGATGATGCTAACTGCTCAATGCTCGTAATACGAAAACTAATTCGTCGAATTGAAATATACACGATAGCACGTACACCTTTACCTACGGTGAAATATTAACACATACCAGATGTATGTAATGTATACGCCAGCGACATGGCATGTTTCTTAATTCTTCTTATTATTTCCTTATTTTTCAAGCCGACGATGCGATGCTACGTTTCCAGAATTCGACGCGAGTTAGCCAAGTATAAAAGAGTAAAACAAGAGAACTCCGCCTTAAATAAACACTTTCATGAGACTTTATCACGGCATAATTGACCACAAATAATATGGAAATACCAGGCGCCTAACCTAAACGTAATCCTTATCATTTCAGTAGTTGGACATTTCTGCTAGCGCGTTTAAAAAATGTCTGCTGAACACGCCAACATCCAACGACGAGATAAAAATTCTTGTTGGTATCATTTTTTTTCCACGTACAAATAGACTATACCTTTACCTATACGCGACCCAAGGTGAGGTTTTCAATACTTACGCTATACAGATACGTCCTTGGGTGTGGCCTGTGGCCCTTTTTTACTTTCCTTTCAACGCACTATCTATAAAGCGATAAAAAAAGCTAACCTCAATAGGGTGCAACGTAACGCTCGATGTATTTTTTGTAACACGTATACGTGTACGTGTACACCTATAAGTAGTGCGAATGGAATAGCTACAGCCTATACTATGCTTATAGAAATAGATATTGCTATTATGTATAAACAAGTGTATTGTAGAGCAGACCCGAACTCTCAGGACTTTTATTTTGTACAAAAAGCCCCCCATACCCTTGGGGGTGTAATTTTTCCGATCGTAGAGAATTTTCAAAAAAATTTCTCAACTATCTAGTTTAATAATCAACTAGTGAAAGCTCGTCGATTCAGATGCTGGGATTTAGTTTATGGTACACCTTATGAAATATATACTGTGTGTTCTAATTAAATTGTCTATACCTTGCGGAAAAACTCGTAAATTTATCAGATTAAAATTTCTACATGGATGTTTAAACATGTGCGGATGGCTAATTGATTATATTTGTTGATTTTCAATGATATTGAATGTTGATAAGAAAATGCATTATAGATGTTGCATGTAGAGCTGTAGGTCTTTTTAATTTTCGTATACTAGTATTAGAATGTGAAAAAAATACGCTGTATTTTTGCTCAAGTTCTCTGAAAATTTATCAACTGAATCAAAAACGTTTGTAGTAAATCATCGGTTCGTAGTTGAGTTGATGGGAAAAAATTCCTGTGTATTGATGGAATATGTTTGGATTTTGTTATTATTGCACTAAGTTTTACTCGCCCTAGTCAGTGTGATTTGTTTAATGATAAAATTTGAAAGGCTGCAGAAAGCAGACCTGTGTAACCAGCTTTCATTTGTATTGGATGCTGGCTAAATGACGTAGGAAGGTTTGAAGATATCGCTGATAAAAACAAAACTCGTACAAATTTTTCAATTTGATATATGTATTGACGTGTCGACAAGCATCCTACCCCACCCACTAGATAGGTACGCACTGGCCGGGGGAAAAAGGTACCGGTCATGATCTTCTCATTCTAAGATATTGATTTAGCAGCCTATGAGAATTATTTTACAAACAATTAGGTTCACTGTGGCAAAAGTGAGAGTTGAAATTCGTTAAAACAACAAGAAAATAACGAAAAATTTCAAAAATTTTACGCAAATATCTTTTTTACAATAGATAAATAATCGTGCAAAATTCGTTGTGAAAACAGATGTTTAGCCTAAACTATGGAAAATTTCAAGACAAACTGGATAGGAATCATTTTTTACATTGCATTTAATGTAAGATTCTCTCTCATTTAGTTGTTTTTAAATTCGCACTTTTGAATCCAAATTGTGGCCCTAACAGCGCTAAATATTTTTCGTTGTTATAAAAATTTTAAAAAAAAGGCCCTCGAGCGTCAATTTTTCAAAAAAGGTTTTAAAAAAGTTCAATTTCTGGTTTTTTGAAATTTTTGAGAAAAATCACGGTAATTATTGAAACCTATTATTTGAAAGATGTTACAAAGTATCAAATGAGTATATTATAGAAGGGGACAATTTTCCTAAACCACCCTTCCACTCCTTTTTTTTTTTTTTTTTGAATTTCATTTATGCGAGGAATGTAAGTGAAACATACCGTTTAAAAGGTGTTCAAAGTTACCAAATTAGTTTACTTAGGCAGGATGTTACTTTACGAATTCACCCTTCTGCCCTACGGACACATACCCTTCCCCTTCGCCTTTTTCAGATTTTTTTTTTGAAATTCAGTTCTGTTCAACTTATTTGTTTTTTTTTCTTCTTTTTAGGTACAATAATGACTCGAACAATTCTACAAATTTTTAATAATGAAAATTTCGAAAGCGTGCCTTACCTCTCGTAAAATATCCGATACAGCCTCTCCCCTCCCCCTGCCCAAAAGATTTCAAATTTTCACTATTTATATTTTTTTTGAAAAAATCAAAAAACCGAAAACTAAACATTTTTTTAACCTTTTTTGGAATATTGACGCTTCGGGGAGCTTTTTTTCAAAATTTTTATCATGGCAAAAAATGTTGAGCGCTGTTTGGATTGCACTTGAGTTTAACAAAAAAAATCGAAATACGATGATTAAAACCGATGCGACGTAGAGAGTATAAGAAAAAAGAATGGTGGTTCCAAGGGGGGGGGGAGGTGGTGCCTAAAAACCGAATTTTTCAAATTAAAATCTTCTGCTAAGCTGTAATACAATTTTTTCAAACTATAAAATATTAATTTCATCTCGTGTGTAAAATTAGGTGAAAATTTAAAATTCGTAAATTTTTTTTGGAATTCTTAAGAAAGCTTCAAAAGTTTATATTCAAGATTTTAAGGGTCTTTGAGGAAAACTAGGGCATGGAGCAAATTTCCGCCTTGCCACCCTCCTTTCTTCTTGGGTCTGAGAGTGTCATCCATTAAAAATGATACGGAATTTACTTTTTACTCTGATATTTCTTTCAGTTTCAACACAGAATAAGCTTAAATGATTGAACTATTAAGCCATCTCTAAATGTTGATAGATGAAAGAAAAATCTTTTCTATTGATTCAAATGTTATTAAATTCTGAATAACTTGTATAGTGAATAGTCAGAAAAATTGGGCTGAGTCAGTAAAAAAAAAAAAAAGGGTACAAATTTTTGTTCTGTCGTTAAGCACTTATTCCCTTTTCCTAAATCGTTGGTCTTTAAATAGCACAAAAATGTGAGCATTTTTTCTAATTTTGGGTAATGAAGGGTATTTTTGCATTATTCATTATTAATGCAATAAGAACTTAGACCAGTATTCACAGGGTCGGGGTAGGGGGTAGCTTAAATTCATTTTAAATAGTTGAAATTTGCTTTTCAACTCTCTCCTTCTTGTCGTAAGTAAGCCATAATTTGAAATCTATTAAGTTCTTCTTACTTTGAAAAAACTATCATGAAAATTATTTCCGTACTACACGCGAAACTGTGATGAATTTTTGAAAGTTTTTGCATATTTTAAAAACTATAAACATTCCCTAACGCGTTATAAGTCGTGAAAAATCGACATATCAAGCCGCCTGATGTAATAAAACACGTTTACCCTAAATTAAGTTGAAATAGGTATACATTGTAATATAACTGACATTGAGAGTGAAAAAAAAAAATGTTCAATAGTTAATTGGCTACAGAGATTGATGTTGATAAAAGGTCGATGAATTTGTTAAAAACTAGAGAAAATACAGAAGAAACAATGAGAGTAGGGTAGAGACCATATAAGGGAGTCACACTAACAATTTAACTCTGTCAAATAAATACGAAATGAAAAGTCGAAAAAGCTGTTTTAATTTACCGTTGTTAACATCGAAATTTGCTAATTGACGTTGCGGATGTTTATAGTACCTCTCTACCCTATATATATATATATACGAGATGGAGCTGGGTTAATGCTGTACTTACACAATATCATATAGATAGGTATAGGTATATAGGTATAGGTAGGCGTACTATTATAATATAAGCATCGCTAAATCGGCAGAACACGTAAATTGTAGTATATCACTTTATCCATATAGCATATACGTACTCGTGGGTGGCGGTCGGTACCCGGTACCGCACATAAAAAGTAAATTACCATTTCAAAAAGTCGAGTGGAGTTTTTTTTTTTTCGTCGAACGAGGTAGATAGTATAGATACAGATAATAGTGAAACAAGCACACGAAAGAGAGAGAGAGAGAGAGAGTAAGAGAGAAAAAAAGAGGGCTTTATTAGTTGTCCGTTAACAATGCGAAATCAAGTTGTAAAAGTTTTGTGTACTTTAAACGCGTATATACAATAAAGAAGAAAGCTTTCGGGCTTTTGTTGACACATGATCAATATACAACACATGAAAAACTGGAAACACGAATCTGCCATTTTATACTCGGGTCTTTGCATTATTCACACGCGTCAAAAAGGGACATTTTATTTCTGTCCGTTTTACCGTGAGTTTTGCGATGTTTGTTTCTTCTCCCTCGTGTGCGGTGTAGATTTTTCGTTTTAATCTATATTATCGCGCACGGCCCACCTCTCTCGTACCACTACATTGGCGCTGTTTTTCATGTAGTGTTAGGCCAGCGAGAGCGGTTTTGTTATTTCAAATTAATACAATTTCCAACGCCCGGTTGTCGTTTTAAATCTGATTGGAAATGGGGGAAATATCGCGTTATTGCGGTCGCCATAATAATGAATTCGTTAATTTTTACTGTTAACCGAGTTGTTAGTACATATACGTATACGTATACTGCATGTGTGTATGTAAGGGGGAAATCGAGTACCTCTGCTACTGCATGTGGTATTTTTATCCGTTTGTATGCATATATTGTATTTATATGTAATGCAAAAATAAGGTAACAAAATGGGCTTTCTAAATAACCATCTATCGGTGGTGGGTTGATTTGGTATTTTTCACGTCGTATTATTTTCCAACGATGATGCTGAGTCGTATGAGATACATCATTTTAATGCCATCGAAATGAAACCTAAATCTTTCTACGAGGTGAAAGAAAGGGTTGCGTGATTTTATTCATTTTGTAAGTGGCTACTGAAAGAGTGATGGCAATTTTCAACTACTAATCAACCTTCAAATTCTAGTTGCGAAGTTGAATGACCTATTGACTGTGGTTGCAAATTACGTAAAGCAGAAAGAAAACATAAATAAATAATGATCGCGGGGTAGGGGGATAGGGCACAGGCTTGATTTCCTATTTACTATGATTTTCTGCAGACTTCGGATTGAATTAATTTCGTTAAAATCATCTTGGACTCTTGGTTTTCAAAATAACCCCTCGAAGTGGAGTTTTATTGAAAAAAATACATTTTTTCTTGGCCCACTCCCCTTCCCTTCCCCTTTCCACGCCCCGCATTATAAAGATCGAAAACTTTTTTGGAATATTTTCAAATTGTATTACTCATAAGCAAGTATATGCGTTTTAGCCAGATCGAAGAATTAGTTTTTCGATAGAAACGTGAGCCCGTGAACGCTTTACCTCCCACGAGAGCGCCGTGAAAAACGTAGCGTATCAGTACGGGCCAAATAACACGCAAAATCAGTTTTATTAGCCTGATTTTCTGTGCCATATTGACCATGAAAACAAGGCTATTACGGTCTATCGACCTATGGTGATTGAGCGGGGGGGGGGGGATGAATAAAATTCTCTTTTTAGAGTACTAGAAAACCATTACGATCATTTTTGGCGATGTTAGATAATTATTTTTACAATTTTCGTTTTTGTTTTCCGAAACTAAAAACCATTTTATTAGCTCGATATCGACCAAAATTGATCAAATTTAGAAAATATGCCTAGATTGGAAGCGGATTTGATATTCTGAAGTAGGGACGATTTGAGGTCGAAATTCAGTTATGTTTAAATTTGGGGGAGGGGATGCTGAAGGCCTAAAATCGCAAGAATTATTATTTTTTTTAGTCAGTCGATAGGCATTTCCAAGTTGTATAACATATCCAAAAATGAACTTCCTAGATTAATTAGGAGAGGAGATGCGAGGTTTTTTTCTCGTTTTGACCATGAAAAAAGGGATTTTTCTCCCTCATTTCTTTTCCAAATTGAGCTAGGAATTTTAAAATTTGGTATGTACATTTAGTACAGATCCTAGATGTGCCTTTTGGGGTATCTCCCCTCCAATTTAGTGTAGGTCTTCACTGTTCAAGAAAAACCATCCCAGAGCGCTCCATTCTTTATTCCATGAGTGCATAATTCGGATATCTTCTTAATTTATGAAAATAAAGCTCAAAAGTAGGTATGTTTTTTTTTGACAATGCTCTATATTTATTAAATTTGTTCGGTGTATTTGTGGTTGAAGATGACCTTTTCAGAAAAAGATATTCCACGGTACCTTTGAATTTATATTACGAAATGGCCACTCAGAATTGAAAAAAAAAATTTTTAGGCTGACTCTCCAAAATCTATATGAAAAAACGAGAATTTTTTTTATCTACATTCGTTGAATAGCAAAAACATTAAGAGCAAGGAGCATATTTTAGCTCCTCGCCCCTGAAAAAACTTGTTCCACTAGGTCAACATGTTTGAATTTTAATTTTGGATACCTTACCTATGATTAAGGTAGGTGAATTGGCCCTGCCCTCAGATTCTGAAAATTATCATGGAATATTGTTGGGGACCGCGAGAAAAATGTTTCGAGCTCAACAACCACCAACCCCCCTTCCCCCTCCTCCACTTTCCCCTCTCTGTCGCTATCGTAAAAAATACGTATTAAAAAACTTCATAGAGGTGTGTTTATGCTAGAAAATTGAAAGCAATCATAACGTGTAGTCGAAGAAAGAGCCTGTATGCCGAATTAAAAAAAAAATCTAATTAATATGTTGGAAGAAAAGAACAAAAAAATATTTCAAACCGTTATCGCAATCATATGAAAACGAAAAGAGGTGTATAAATTTAGCGAGTACTGAACTTTTTTTTGAATTTCGAGTAGTGGATCACGGTGCAGCGAAAATTACGAAAACCTCCAAAAAATAACGATATTTCGAGATTTTTTTTCATGAAAATCAACTTGAAATTAAACGAAGCCACTGCAGATGAAAAGTGCCCCTCAGAAATCCCCTCCCTCTATATCCGAATTTTCGATTATTTCAATATATTTATGGGTGTGTGATGAATTTTAAATAATTGATTAAGGAAAAAGTGCCCTAGAGTAAACTTTACGATGGTCAGTTACGCAGCTATACATAATAAAATTTTCTACACGTTTTCCAAGTATATCTCGTTTGTTTTAAATTGAAAATTTTTTTCTCCAAATTCAACTTCAAATGAAACTGACAGTTTGGAAATGTTTTATATGATGTATGTGTAATGCATGCGTGTGGATTTGCGTAGGTAGTTTATGGCAATTCATCGTTGTTTGTTGTAAACATATCATAAGTTAAAGGCTATAAGTATCAAAGTGACAGGTATAGGTACCAATATACGTTGAACTAATGATGTTGAAAGAAATACAAAATACTCGAGGTATACCTATATACGTATGATATGTATTGTAATTTCATCGAAACCGAGTGAAAAATATCTAAGTATAGCGAAATATGTAATCGAATAGATTAGATAATAATACATTATAATATATGTACAATGTACGACACGTATCTACAGCGTAAAACTGAAAATCTATATATATATATTATATATATATGAAAAAAAAAGAGAATAAAAAGAAAACAACATTAGGGTCGTCGATAAAATTTCGAAAACCCTCGAAACGAGTGACTTGGTGAAGTAGTTTTTCGGCAAGTTGAAAGTGAAAAATGATAGCAAATTTTCGAACACGAACAACGGTGATTTTTTTTTCGAGGTACTTTAACAACGAAGCAATATTTCAACCTTAATGTCACCTACGTTGTCAACTTTACATTCAAGGTCCATCTTAAACATAGTGTATAGATTTCATTGGTGTATGCATGTTTGTTTTTTTTTTTTCCTTCTTCTTATTCTTGTTTGGCGTTTTTAACGCAATTACGTGTCCGTTCGTCAGTCAACGTGTATTTAATACGAGACTCTTAAAAACACGGTTACAAACATATCTTTAAATTATCTTGCTAAGGGTCGTCACAAAGTATATACTTAATTATAAACAATTAAAGATAAAAGCCACGTTACAGCTTGATGAAATATTTATGCGCCCTGAAGAAGATATGGTTGGTTACGCTCTATCCTGTTCGAATGGATGTTTATCGCGAGATAATTAATATTTATATCGATTAAAATGAACCTTTCATCTCGACAATATTTCAAAGCGTGAGGCTGATTGTTAACACGGTGAAAACCGCCAAATCAGCGAATATCGGCTACCGAACCAGGAAACACTAATCTCGAGTAATTAAACAAGAAACCGAACACCTTCTCGTGTACTCGTAGATTGAGTAATTTAAAGCTATGTGCTACACTGTCAGGGTATTTATACTCGATCGACTCGGTTTTTTATTTGTAATTTGATATTGCGTACATGTGATGTTTAATGTATGAAATTTCTGTTCAATTTTGTATAAGTTCGTATACTTATATATGATGTGCGTGTAAATTTCACTGTTGATATGTGATTGAGAACACGATTGATTAATTATAATTACATGTGCGATTCGTTTTGAAATTTTTTTTATCAGTATTTTCTTCGATTCATGTGATAAATTGATGCTGAAAAATTATCTCCTTGGAGGAGCTTTTTTTGTTTTACAATTTTAATTACATTTAGATCCGATCCTATTTACAGATATGATTATTTTGAAACAGTGAAGTAAAACTACGAAGATTAACGTTTTGCTCGGATGCGAATTTTGGCCGAAAAAAGAGAACATAATTGGATAAAGTTGAAATTTTCTTTTTGGGACTAGCATATACATTCATGCACTATACGCAATAAATTATTCTGTTTTTCGACCTCCCCCCTTCCACCCATGTAACAAGGTCGTGTAATATTCACCCCTGTGCCCTTACGTCAAATGAAAATTATTCAGCTGAACCCATGGTATTGGTATTTTAAATTGATTTTATTTCAAAAGCCCTAATTAATCGTGGCTAACTTGAAGGATGTAAAGGGAAAAAATCGTACAAAAAAATTTGCTGCGTAGAGTTCATTTCACTTTTTTTTTTGAACACTTGTCACTTGTTTACTATTCAACTATTCATTGGAAAACCCATCAAAAAAAACTAATAGAATTATATCTAACTCCAGTGTCGTAAACATTATCGTGAAAAATTCACCCTGAAGGTCTTTATTGAACACTCTGAACATTATATTCCAATTTTTTCCAACATCCTTGAGTTATTTTGAATTAATTTTAGACTCACAATTAGTTGGACTATCTTTTTGTTCTAATGAAAAGTAGTAAAACTAATTATTATTGTTATTATTATTATTATTATTATGTAATTTTAATCAATTATTATCTATTGCATGCTGTTTTATAAATTCTGTAATATGCTCACAATTTTTTTCTATGTTTAGGTATGTACTGCAGATGAAAAATTGACATCGGAAGTAAAATTTTGATCGCAATAATCTACTCATCAATTTTTCAACGATGTAGGAAAATTAAGTGAGTAGTTCTATTTTTTATTTCTTGCTTGAATAGGCGTCGATATTTAATAGTAAGGAGAGATTCGAGACCTGAGGAAGAAAGTAAGAAGTAGGAGAGAATTCACACTGGGGGGTTTTAATGTTCCCTGCAGCACTGAAGAGCATAGGTAGTATTATAGCCTTTGAAAAACAATTTTAAAAATGCATGCTGGAGTGAGCATTCTACAATGTAGATGAAATGATTGAGGGAAGTGACTATAGAATTGTATTTATTTCTATTTCTTAATTATTTATTCGAATTTTCTGATTGATTTAATATTTCATTTTATTTTTATTTTATTTTCCTTTTATGTCATTTCATTTTGTTTTATTTATTTCTGTCTTTTTTTAAATTTTATTTATTGATTTTGTATAAGGTGGTTTACAGCCACGACTGCAAAAAAGAATACATAAATGAATTCTAGTTTCTTGTTTTTGAATGTTGGAGCGGGTGTTGAAAAAAAATTGCACGATGGTGTCCTCGCCATTTCAAAATTTGCATAAAATCAAAAAAAAAATTTCGTTTGAATTTTTGCTATTAATACATCATAGTAAATTGGGTGAGTTGAGCCCGAAAAAAATTCGCTATGATTTTTCTTTTTGAGGGCTATAAAATTATGCTTGAAAGCGTATAAAAATTTTTATTTCAATTTTTTTCAAGGTAAAGATCTGAAATTTTATCATTTTTAATGGCGTAAAAATGGATTTTCTTTTTCATTTTTCCATCTTTTTCAAAAATTCATTTTCTTGATCACTCGTGATTCACTAAAACCCATTAATACAAAAAATAGATTTTTTCTCCCAATTTCCTATGTTTTAAGTTTTGAAATTAGATACCAGTTTATGAGGGAGTTAAAAGTCAAGTCTGAGGCCCCAAATTTTTACCACGTTCATTCGGCGTTATTTCGAAACTTTTTCACCCCTTCCCCCGCCTCCAAGTTTTGAAAAAAAAACTAAAATTGAAACCTAGCAAACACTTTTAGTTGAGAAACTCCTCTTCATCCCTCGTAGATATAAACAGCAGTTTAGAGGTGTTTGAAGAAAGCTTTTCGTATAATTTCTGGCAAAGTCATAACGCGCTGACTAATTATGTGAAAGGAAAATCTTTTGATTTGTTTTTTTTTTTATGCTAAATTGATTCACATTTTTCTGTGTCAATTATTAGGCAGATCAAAAAACAAAATGTACGAATCTGATCCGAAAGAAAGATTATAATTTTGCTTTTTAAAAATCTTAAAATTAAGGGTTCATTTTTGTTTAAAGATGTTTATTCCTTTTTACAAATTTGTACCGTGCAGGCAGTAAGGGACCTGAAGTAGAAAAATGAAATTCTTCAGGAGAGCCAAAAAAACTGAAAATGGTCAATTTTCATCGAATTTTGTTCTGCATTTTCAGATAGGTCAGGCCCGTACGCAACTGGTACATAAGTTTTACTTCGATGAGCCCATCAGAACCCTCCCAAATCTATATTGCTGATCGAAGAAATTGGTCCCCCCGTGGTTTAAAACTTTGTAAATAGACAAAGGTGGTGCGCAGGGTGTGCCTTTTGTGATTGACTCGTCACCCGCAACCCATCCACCAATTCACCTAGAGGATTGAAACTTGGTAGCAGTTGATGCTGGTACCCAGGGCATGTTCTTTTTGTGGGTCTCGACTCGTTACCGCCAACCCATTTCAGAATTACAGTTCCTAAAAAACCATTTTTTTCAACGTTTTTGATGAATTGCTCATCTGTGCAGTTCGCCCTAATTAAGCTAGCGCCAGAATAATAGAGGAAATCAAGACAGACATTTTATGATTTCGATGATTATCCTAGGTCTATTTTTCGCCCTTTTAGAGTCATTTAAAGTTTAAAAAATCGTGAAACAAAATTTTTAGAACAGCTCAAACTTTAAACTTGATTTTCTCAACATTTTGTTATTTTGATTTCGTGATTTTTTAAACTTCGAATGCATCTAGTTCGGCGAGAAATGTACCTAGGATGCTCATCGAGGTCTCAAAATACCCGCCTTGATTTCCGTTATTATTTTAACCAAAAAAAAAATCATTTTAAAAATTCCTACTTTAGGTGCCTTTTTGCTGCACGTTACACGAATGAATTTTTTGTCGATATTTTTGAGCTTGTATCGAATTAGTTTTCTCTGATGAGCATTTCCCAAGCATAGTAGATACCAGTCTGAAGCAGTTTTTTTTCCACCACCTCGATTATGGTTTGCCAACCCTAACCCTTCGTTGCTAATCACACCGTAGAAATTTGTTATTAAAATATAATTTCGATGGTATACCTCGCGTCACTTTGGATCTTATTATTCCGCGTAATTACACACCGCAAAATGCAAGTATATACGGTATAAATATAGGTATACGCGGTATTATATTTATAAATAAAAGGTATAAGTATACAATATCGTCGCGTCGCTTCGGTCCGGCCAGCCGCGAAAAAGCAAGACGCGATTTAAGGCGTGAATATTTAAAATAGGCGAATCATCGAAGTATAAACGAATTCGTCACACGTTTTCCAACCGAACAGCCGTGACTTGGAAAGGTTTCGCAGTTTTTTTTTTTCTCCTCTTCCTCTTCTCCAAAGTGTACATATGCATACTATAATATCAAAGGGTTGAGAGAGAGAGAGAGAGATTCGCGGCTTAAATCCGGCGAAGAAAAAAAATCTTTCACCGGCGAGGTCCGTTCGAAATGTAGTATATCCGGGGGCCTTCGTCAAGAGTCAGTTTTAAAAATGTAATTATAAGGCCATACATCATCCCTGGAGGATTTCGCGTCTTTCTATGTCGAAACATGTTTACTTAGTGTCGTTAGAGAGATAGATACAGCTGTGCGATGGAAAAAAAAAATGTCGATTCATATATTTTTTTCAGCTCTCTCTCTCTCTCTCTCTTTCAAGAGGGGTATGTTTCACACTAAACGGTTAGCGTGTATCCTCTTTTGGGATTTATAAAGGTTTATCAACCTAACGAGTGACGCTGCTCTCGGTCTTTTGCTGATTATTTATACAGTTCCGAATATAGGTACGTATATGATGGTGTGTGCCCGTCTAGTGTCATGTAGCATTTATGAGATTTACAATTCGCGTTCGCGAGTCTACGCGATAATAGTAAACGGTTTTTTAATGCGATGGTAAATGGTACGAAAAAAAAAAGTAGGTACGTAACCCTGTGCAGAGCTCTGTAGGCGATATTTTTACCTTGTACATGGGGGGCTTGGTATATGGAAGAAAAATCCTCGCCTGTACGAATTCTTTGATTTTGAACGCGAGCTGCGAACTGGTGCGAGATGATGAATCAGAGCAGCTTTCTAGATTAGTCGATAAAGCGTGTTTGCGGTATCGTTCGATGCTTTACTCTCAATATTTCTGTCAACATTAGACTCGATAATCCGTAAATCGCGTTTAAAAAAGGTTCTTTACACTGCTGCTGGAAGGAAAAAAAAACACTTCCGTCTAACGAGGACGAACTACAGATATACATTTATGTAGAGGTAGTAGTAGTAGTACGTGTGTACACATATCTAGCAACTGAAATATTTATCAAATTAGATTTAACGCCTTTTTATCCCTTTCTTTTTGATAATTATTCACGGAGGTATTCCCGAAGCAACGACGTAAACCTAAAATATATTACGGTTAAATTTTTCTCCTTCTTCGTTTGAGCGTGTGTTTTTTTATTTACCAGTCGAGTGATAGTCACGAGTGAATTCCTAATTAAATAAAATTAGTAGTACATTTGTGATATACTGCGTACACATAATTCTAAATTTAACATATCGAGTCGAGATTTTACCCCCTTTTTTTCTTTTTTTTTTTATTTCTTAAATAATGGGAGGTTGAAAATAAAATAAAAAGTCACCATCTTTGGCGTCGCGTTGTCGTTGGTCGGTGTTAGCGATAGGATAATTTTTCAAACGGGGTCAACTGGAGGAAAGGCCATTGTCTCGCGGAAATATAGAAGCGTGCCCGGCAACAATCGCTCCGGATGTCCGGACTAACTTCATACCTGAGCTATACTTTATTTGGAAAGAAACCGCTCTGCTTGTCGAAAGCATATCGCCTACTGTGTACCTACAATACAATACCTAATCGATTATGTTGCATACTAATAACGTAATAGATGCGACAATCACGTACAAAGACACCGTTGTTACCTCTGCACACGATCAACTGTCGTCTTTTTTCTTCACTTCTTGTGGATGAACCGTTTTTTTTTTTTTCTTTTCTACGTCGTATGCCAACTGTACACGATACGAATGACAATGTAAAAGCGTTTGTTGGGTGTATGATTGTATGTGGAAAAATCCTAAATAGTCGAGTATGATGAAATGTTTGGAAATAATATCTATTAATATATGTTTGAATGAAGAAACATGGTGCAATATCGAGCTCGGATGAAGACTTGGATAGGTATGGTTTCAATGTTGTGTTGGCTGTGCGAAAGAAGAGTAGAAAATAATTGCGCAATGGTAGATTACCTGATGTGATGAGATTGGGTTCAAAAAAATGAAAATATACGAGTAATGAGAATAAAGTCTACGAAAATGTTGTACTATATTTTTTCTAAATTTGAAATTTTTGCCTTACTTGAATCGTTTCTCTTGTATGCTAGTGAGGCTAAAAGATCTCGTTGCCTATTTTCTGTGTAGGCATCACTGGCAAGTTTTGTTATTTGAGAATAAGTACGTATTAGGTAAGATAATTTGCCAATAGTTGATTATTTTATCCTTCGAGTTTATTTGTGAGACAATCATAAGATCTATCAAAATTATAAACGGTATTTTGGATAGCCTAATTGATAATTTTTTCATATTCACTTTACCAAATAGAAACCCACAATTTTCTGTTTTGACAATAACTGACATTTTTGATAAACATTCGAATTTGAAATCGATTTTTTTTTTCAAAATTTTCGCAAAATAGTTAGCGAAATGACGGGCACGTAAGGGGGAAAT
Source organism: Ferrisia virgata (assembly GCA_900060175.1). NCBI lineage: Eukaryota > Metazoa > Arthropoda > Insecta > Hemiptera > Pseudococcidae > Ferrisia > Ferrisia virgata. Next base: position 36,524 of record FIZR01025638.1, on the reverse strand, counting down.
CTACAAAAAAATTTCACATGCCTGAGTTCAGTTGAAGGGAAGAAAAAGGGGCCATCAACAACTGCAAATGAAATCGCTTATTCGTCAGTAGTTGATAATTCAGGATTTTTTTGAAAATCAATAAAATTTCCGATAAAAAAACACTAATTAGTAGTTGATAGCCTCTCCCTCCCCCCCTTTAAGGTGAAATTCTTGGTAGAAAATATTTTTAGGGCAATCAATATAGGTGCAACTAGCCTTAGATTGTTTTGAAATTTTTTCCAGGGATAGGTAATTGGGGGAAGGGGGAGGTTAAAACAAACATAAGGAGTGAATGGGATATACATTGGAGTAGAATTTAAATTTTTTTCAGAATTTTTTCATCATTACAGGCGATGTAGTTGGCAAAAATGTAAAAAAAAAATCCTCTCACCTAAAATTACCCTACTCGTATTTCTGTGTGTGTGTTCCGAACGTAAGAAAAACAACCATCGCTTTGTAATGCTTTTTGAGCCTAATTTAGAGGGGTGATAGGGGAGGAACAGCCCTTTTTCAAGGTCAAATGGGGGAAACCCCTCTTACCTCCCCTCCTAATTGACCTCGAAATCAAATTTTTAGATATGTTATACAACTTTGGATTGTCCATCAATTGGCTCAAACAGGAATTATTTTTGCGATTTTAGCCCCTCAGAACCCATTCTCCTAAATTTGGGCGTAACTGAACTTTGACCCGAGGTCATGCTCACTCAAGAATATCAAATTCATTGCCAATCAAAGCCTATTTCCCAAATTTGATCGATTTTGGTCAATATAGCTGAGCAAATGATTTTTAGTTTCGGGGGAAAATGCAAATAAATATCTAACATTGTCAAAAATAATCGTAATGGTTTTCTAGGACCCTATAATGGATTTTGTTGATATCCCCCCGCGTAATCATGACATAGAAAAAAATCAAGCTAATTAGCGAAGAGCAGTTTTCTTTGTGGAAAAAAGTTGAAGATTGGGTACTTATATTTTCTGTTGCCATTTGACAAAAAAAAATGGAAATGACGAGATTACTACGTTTTTTTAATCTTATTTCTGTTTATGGAACTTGTCAACCCCCTCCATCTTCACCAAATAAAAGATCGAGTGCACAGATTTGAGGGAAGGGAGAATAACATCATCTGTGTCGAATATAAGCGAACTGAATGATTCTATCAGTGTTAGATTTTTGTAAAAGACGCTTTTAATGATGTTGAAAATTTTTTAAAGTTTTTATATAGGGTGTCCCAAAATGAACAAAAGGTGTTTAAAAATACCATATAGGTCAGATTTCAATTAGATTTTCTGTAGCATTGAATGCTGGCACACCTTCGAGAAATAGTACTGCAGACATGCATGACGTTTGAGAAAAATTCTAAGTCCAGGACCAGGGACTTCTTCATGTTGTTTTTTTTTTTTTAGAAATTACTACTTTTAATTTGTTATTAGGGGTGAAAATTTTCCAAATTTTTTGTATTTATTGCTTTTCTAAATTCTGAGAACATATCGGGCCTGAAGATATTATTCTACAGCTGGTTGTATATGTATCATGAGAGGATCAAATAAATGAATATTATAAATCTTACATAGTCTACACACATCTTGGAATTTAATCGTTAATTTATGTCACTTATAATAGCCCATTTATTACAAATACCACCAAAATGAAGATAATAAGTGCAGTAAGCACAGAAAGGCACACATTGCAATAGTATACCAATTTTTTTTTTGTAATAAATTACGACTATACATATATGTATTTTATGAATGAGAAGATTCAGAATCAGACGAATTGTTTTTATTTTCTCATCGCGAATTAAATATTCCTTATACAAACGTTTTCATTTCATTCCAAAAAAAAAAAAACAAAAAAAAACGTATACAATATAAAAACTCTCAAAGTTGAATGTGGGGTAAAGAGACAGAAAGAGAGAGAGAGCGGGAAAGGGAAAGAGATACGAAAAGAAAACACACGAGTCAAGATAGATACTACCGTATTCTCTTCAACGTGGGTATACAGTCGAATGGTTAAAAGCACGTCACAATATTGAATTAAAAACCCTACCCAACCAGTTTGCATATATCGTCGGATAGTACATCAATGTCAATGCTATTTGGGAATTTTTTAACGGAAGTTAGAAATTAGATTTGTTCAACGATTACTCGTACACGATTGATTTATAGGCGAATAATTTGCTTGTATTTCGCCCATCTCAGACTACTATAAATGGAAAAAAGCAAATAAATTAAATTTAGTAGGTAAATGGTACCTACACCGGCGCATAATCTTGGACGATGCATCGTCGTGATATTACGAAGATGGGAACATCGTTCGCGAAATGAACCTTCTTCGCGATGCAATAAGAATTTTCTAGTTATAACTTATCATATACTATCGCTCCGAAATGGCTTATCTGTTTGGTATTTATATTTGTATAGCAACAAGTTACACTTATCTATACGATGCAGTATATAATTATTGATGTTTTTGGCCGCGTATGGTGTAGTTTCATTGAAGACTCCATTATCGAAATGGATGAAATATCCTACTGGTTTTTCGTACCCTATATATATACATACATATCGATGAGACGTACATCTACATATATACGAGTACGAAAGTTCTTCTCGTATCTAATAGCTTTTAATCAATTGATCGTTAATAACGTTATTAATTTCGTTTCTATTCTAAAAGGAACCAGTTTGGTTGGGTTAAATTCGCGCCCAGTCGCAGTCGCGGCCAAACAATTCAATTTTATTAGACCGAGTATATATTATAATAAATAGGCTATATTACGTATAGACATTGCATACATAAGATAAGTATATACATATACGACTAGGTACTACATACGTGGATGGGTATAACGAATACGACCATACGACGAAACGAAAACGATATTTATAATTTTTTAGGCGTTGAGAAAAACACGAAAACCCAATTTACAATTCATTAACGTGACGTATTTTAACAGTTTCTCGTTAGAGGTACATTAATTAGTAGCGAAGGTATAGTTATGAGATGGTAGTACACACATTTATAGAGAAAAAAAAATGTCAACTGACGAAGAGGCTTTTGCCATGGTAGGTATTTTTATCTGATGCGGCATATGTAAAAAAAAAAAAAAAAAATATGTAATGTTCAGCTGTTCGATAGACTTGTTTCGGAATAACACGAACGTGTTTTAGGTTAATACCCGTTTTGTTTCCGTTTTGATAAAGAATACGCCAACATGATGTTAAAGTAGCATCGAACAACCGTTATAATATACCTATATCTAATAAATGTTCATTTACCCGGCCGAAAACATCCAGAATGAGGTGAAAAATTAAAGGAAAATTATAATACCTTGTTGAAAAACAAATGTCGATGTCGTTCGCCTATCTTTATTAAATATTACGATAATCCATCTACGATGATCCCTGTGTGTATTGCATAGTTTAAGACCTATATATAGATATATATACGTGTATAGCGAAATACCACAACTGGTTAACTGCAGTGTATTGACGAATGTGTGTCTGTTTCTACGAATAATACACGTATGCATGTACATTTTACCCTGGACAGCGACAACGTATGCTAATTTAAATTTATTTTAGAACGAGCAAACAAGTACACATAGTTAAAACTTGGTAAATGGCTTTTTGTATAATTTTTTAATTAACTCGACGATGCGCAACCGATAAAAATACGCGTATGTAAAACGTTTCCCATCGCTCGTATCGTCCAGCTTTGCCAAATATTTCCTGATATTATAGCACTAGGTACATTCGCATGTGGCATGTACAATTGTACAATGTATTGTACACATGTATATGTACATATATCCGTTTTTAATCAACAATTTTGGGGTTTTTTATTCGCGGAAATTCGATGAATGAGACATATGTGGTGACTTTATTCTCGAAACAATTGTGAGCAATGCACGAGTGTTTTTCATTTACATTTGGTGCTTAATTTTAAAATTTAACGAAGATGCGGTTACGAGTAGGTGACTCGATAGGTGTGCACGTAGAAGATTTTTATTTCGAAAGCATTGAGGCAGGTCAGCAGATGTCAATGAAAATTGAAATTAAAGGGAAAAGTAGACTTTCAGAGTATACAATATAAGGAAAGTTGAACATGAATTCTGACTCTAGTGATAATTAAACGATTGATTTCAAATGTTATCGAAGTTTTTCCTTTTTGATTCTTTGATGAGAAAAGTCCAAGATACGCCTGGAGTTTGATGAACCGTTGAGATGAAACGAAGGAAACAGTTGAGCTTGGATTCCATAAGCGAAGTTTGGTGATTTGGTTGGGGGGGGGGCGGATTTAGCCCTCAGGATGGTAAACAAAAACATTGAATGGATACTTACATTTAAGCTGGTTAAAAATGTTTTTGTTAAAGAGGGAGGTTGGAAGCTTAATTGTTGGCGTGAAACGGAAATGTATGTATACCCGAGTGAAGTGAGGATGAAATTTTGAAAAAATTCGAATTTTTGCTGGATAAAAGGTGCATTTTTCGATGTTTTAGCTTCAGTTTTGTAAATTTTACGAGAAAAGAGAACAAGGTTTTTTAGCAGAATCGTTTCAATATGTCACTAAATTTCAATATTTTTATCAATTTTTATTATGTTTTGAACATTTTTTAAAAATTCATTTGGTTTTGAAAAATTTTCAATCATTTGTTAGATACGTATCATACATAGAAAAACTTCCCTGGGGGGGAGTCTTCCTCTCTTTAAATCCACCTACGCATGGATTGGATAATTTTAATATTTTTTCCAACAATGATGCTAAGACTGGCGTATCTTACTTAATGGTTTTAGGTTTTAATCTCCCTCTCCCCCACTGCCTTAAAGGGTTTTAAAAAATTGGAAATTAATTATATCTATCCGATATATATACCTAAAATTAAGAGAACAAAAACAGTCTGTCAAATCCTCACAAACACGCGAAAAACTGATTCCTAAGAATGCTATGCATCAAATTAAGCCGAAATTGTTAGTTTAAAGAATTTTAAAAATGATGTTCGTGAGAATTTTTTGTTTTCGGCTCCCTCTGGAGGGTTTGAGACTATACTATATGTTGAATCATATTACTTTTGAGGCCAAGTTGCGTATGAAAGCTCAATGGTGTAAACACAGGCCAACTTTGATGGCTAATTTTACCTTGAAGGAGAGTCTCGTATGGAAAAACGTTTTTCTGCCATTCGATGCGGCTTGAATTGGACTATTCAGTATCATGTCTTACTCATCCTGGACAATTTTGAAACTAGACCCCGTGATAATGTAAGAATATAAGTATGAAAAGTAGCAATAAAGAATAGTTAAAAGTGTTGCTCAGTAATCATGTATCTGAAAAATGAATGACTATTTTGTCATAGAAAGACCAAGCCAAGGATTGTGATATATTTTTGGAAAACTTCAAATTGTAGGTTAATTTTTTCATCGGAGAAGTTTTTCACCTCAAAATTAGTAATTCAAATTTTTAATAAAGCATTTTGAGCCAAAAAAATGAAGTTAGGTGAAAACGGATGAAAGATTTGAGTTGTACAACCCAAAATTAACATAGAAACGACATATTTCAAATTTTTTAATTTTTGAGTCAATTTTTTGTAAGTTTATGATAGATACCCATTTTTGAGGGGGGGGGGGGGTCACTAAAACTAGTATGGATTAAATAAATTGAAAAAAAAAATTACTATCTTGTAATCTGCACATTCTATACCACAGATAGAATGAAAGAGCTGTAAATTTTCTCAACTTTTACTCGAGCAATACAGTTTCGGATTTTTTTTGCAAAAATTCTCGATTTTGATTACGTTTTTAATTACATAAGACCCTTTTTATGCGGCCATTTTTCAAAATCAAATATATTTCCAGGGAATAGAAACTTCAAGCTTTCTAAAGATAGATAACAATCCTAAGTTTGGACGTCTATGGGTGAGTAATATTTTCATTGTATTTTCTGCTCAAAATTTTCAAAGTTGTTTGATCATTTTAAAAAAATTTTGGAGTTTTTTTGGCGAAAAATGAAATTGAGATAAAAAAACACGCGTTGGTCTCTTCTTCAAAAATATTATGCGCATCAAGAATTCAAAATTTCTGTCGAAATGTTTGTTGGCTTTTTCTACGTAGTAACGTTTCTTATGTTTACCTATAACTTTGGCCGATGGCTGCGAAATGTAATTAAATTTACGAAGATATTTTTGTATTTCTGACCGACTCGTTGGGACTATCCCTTAAAAGGTTATTTTTAATTTAACGATGCTACTAGAATTCGGCGATTCATCGCGATACAAAATTTTTTATCGTAGGTGTTAAAGTACGTATATTTCTAGCAAACACTGTGGTGCTTCCATTGACCTGTGACCTGTCGAGCAATCGCGTGCGATTGTATCACACGCATATAATAGTAAATCTTGATTTTTTAGATAGATACGCGTGATTTAACGTATAAGGTATCTAGCTTTTCTAATCAATTTATACCTGAATGTATATAAAGAGAATTTTTCGTGTATTTTTAGAAGTTTGCAATAGCGGTAGACGTGGGTTTATTCTATGAAATGCAATCCAAAAATGAAAGTGAGAACTAACTAATACATTAGGGTGGATCGAAAAAAAAAAAAAAACAATCCCCAGATTTTAACCAAACTCACGTAGGTGATTGACTTGTAAGTTGAAAACCCACCGCATAAAATTTTATGACTTAGCTCAAAGGGGGAGGGGTGGAGCTATGGGTCCGCAAAGAGGGATCATTTTTGAAATTTTCAACTCCTGATCACAGAACTGAAAGATATTTTTTATTTTTCAAAAAAATGCAATTTAATGGGACTTATTACCTAGATAATGGGTCCAGAAAATTTTCCAAACCAGAAAAGTAAATTGCAATTGAAATTGGTCAAAAGTTTTAATTCCGAGATGGTTGAAATTATTATCATAATTATTGAGAAATTTTCGATTTTAACCTCTAAAAATGAGTTTTTTACTTTGCTGCAAACATTAGAAAATGTTGGAATAAAAATCGCAAAATTTTCCACCCCTAAAAATCAGCCCACAGTAGGCCCAAAGCCGCAGAGACTCGTTAGTAAAACTGTCACCGATTCCAACATTCTATTACTTCTCCTAATTTTCTTTATTTTTTCCAACTTCTACCAACTGTCATCCAATTTTGCCAACTTCGGAATGCTTAGGGAGTATTTCACCTCCTCCACCCGCCCATACACACACACTCGCTTCGTATAGGCCTCTGTTTTTATACATTACATATTTTTTAAATTTGCATGTCTAAAATTATCGTTTAGTGATAATAATTTTGAAAAATTATTCCTCGCCTAATCACGACGATTTTCATTTAAATTTATAATGAAATTGAAATTTTTCAAAAAAATTATCTTCCCTGGTAGGTACTTGAAAAAATTAACCAAATCTTTCGCCTATTGTTGTTATACGAAAAGCCAACTCGCATTTCATTTATGATCGAGTCGGTATAATTTCGTCATTTCCTCTCCGACATTTTGTACAAGTGCTAAGCCTATAGAATTGAGCGTGTAATAAAATAACTCGTCGTAGTAGGGTATAATCCTTGACGTCGTCGACTGTTCACTCATTGGTAATAGGCAGTTGGGTAATTACACCTTTTAAAACAACTCCGTAATAATTATTCAATTAAATATATCTAGTATTTTCTCGAGTGTAATTGGTCACGCTTTTGTGATTTTTTAATAAATTTTGGATTTTTTTTTTTTTTTGGTCAATATTACGATCGCGTATTTTACGCAGACTGGTGCAATACGCGGATATGCATACAATTAAAGCTGACGAGTTTATTAATTTCGTATATCAAACAATGGAAAAAATGGAGTACGCATTAAAATAAAAATCTTTATAGTTTTCTTCGCTATTTTATACGTTTCGAGCGAAGATTTATCGAACGACTCCTACACATCTTATCTCGCATGAATGGAACATGTGGTAGGAGGTTTTTTTTTTTGACGATAAAATTTACAACTTGGAATTAGTGCTGACCATTTTTATATTGAAAAAAAAACAAACGCATCTATAAATTTGAATACGAGATGAGATATGCATCATCATCTTCAGCAGAATCATTCAAGTTACTAGCAAAACATAGATTAAATAATACGAAAATTATGTCCGGTGTAAAATAAACAGGTAGACACGTTAAATCGATGATTTTATAACACGAGTAGGCCGCGAAAAAAAATAAAAATAAAAAATACAAACGAATGAAATCTTACGCGAAAATTCGGCGAAAAAAGTGGGGGAAAAATACCCCAACATATATACACCGCACGTATTAAAATGTCTTTACATATAATGACAAGAAACGAAGTATATCGTAAAAAAAAAAAAAAAAAAGTTGTAAAAAGAGTTTCAAATCATACCACAACCACATCCACCGCCTGTATACGATACCCGACCGTGATCTACTACATTGTAATAAAAACATCGTAAAATTTTCAATAAAACTATCTTTTTAAGAAAATTATTTCTCCGAATAGGTATATTATTATATTGTAGGTATACGTGAATTGGCTGTAGGGCTATGTAGTAATAAACTCGCGAACACATTTAGCAACCGATTATAATGACTAATACATGCGAGAAATTGATAATCTAACACATTAGATAGGTACTTACCCATTGAAAGGGTATCCGGCAAAGGCGGCATCGTACGGATGGTAAACTGTTGGATAAGGCCACGCGGCCCCTGATGCAAGATTGTCCTTTAAATCTAATCCCGCCGCAGCCTGCAATTGATTATAAATCGTTATTATATTTTTCATACGATGGAAATAATCGCGATTCATGATACTTTATGGCGGTATATAATTTAATTATATATATTTTTATATACGCGTAATTAAACAGTCGTTGTTGGTACACTATGGTTCGATTTGTAGAAATAAATTTATATTATATTAAGAGAGGAAGTTTTACGAATGAAAGACGAACGTTAACTGAGCCATCAAATGTAGTACTACCGTTTTACTAACTAAGTATTATGTGTATAAGAATATACATCGTATCAAGTGTTGGGTAGAAGAAGGGTGATATCTCGTGAAAATTGAAATATTATAAATTATTTACTTTGTTCTCGACATGGAATATCATATAGGTAGGTATATAGGTTATCGATATAGGTATACGCTCGTATGTATACCTAAGTAGGTATAATGAAATTGGCAAATTTTGAAGAAAAAAAAAAAAAAAAAAATCTCGTCGCGCTTATTTACACATTAAATAAATTCAATCGCGTTTTTAATAATGTTGTTTCAACAATCGTTTAAAATTTCCATTTAATTGCTTCATTTATTTTATAATATAGTAGAAGTATATAAGGTAGTAGGTACCTACTTGGCTTATATACGGCATTAAATTGTACATACAAAGACTGAAAAATCCGAACAAATAGTAAATTTAAAATGATTAACTTTGAAAACAAAGGTGTGACCGAGCTGGTTCATTTTTTTCTACTTTTTTCTTTACAAAATTTTCTGTTATCAGTGTAGAAAAAAAAATACGAACCTGTTACTTATTCGACTTTCTAGTTGTTTTACATAATCGAAAAAAACACTCGACGTTATTTTCCATTCCATTCCATCGGTTTACGAAAAATAACGACGGGAAGGGGAGGAAGACAAAAAAAAAAAAGGAAAGGTGGATATTGGATAAACATGGCGGCTTTAAAAAACGCGACGAAATTTTCTTTCTACGAATTGAATTGCAATTTGTATAGCAGCTATTGCGTAATTTTATTTTTAAAAGTTGACGTCTTTCGTGCGAGAGTATTGGTAGATGATTTTAACATACTTACTACAACGTATCTTGCACGTGTACTTGAAGTGCTAGATATTTGTAAAAAAAAAAGAAAAAGAAAAAAACAACGATGAATTTTCTTTCGGGCTTGAACGAGCTAAAGGAATATCGTATAACTGTAGGTAGATGTCAATTTTTGACTTTTTCGACAAATCGTAAAATTATGTAATACGGAATTAGTATAGATATATTGTTCAAAGTACCTATACGTATAGGTTTTTTGATTTTTTCTTTTTTTCTTCTTCTTCTTCTTTTAACCCAACGGGTCAAAATAGTCATGTTATATGTAGGTATCTGGTATATAATACCTATTAGTATTTACTTCAACTGTAAGTATGACGATTGACACAGTTTATTGTGACAAGTTCCGATAACAGCTGTACAACTATTTATGTATCTATGTGTTATGTGGGTCTGAATTGATAAAAAAAAAAATGTACACGCTTACGTTATAGGTACATTTTAAATTTTATCGAGAAAAAAAAACTATATTTTGCTTGTTATCTACCAGCGTATACCTATATATTTCCATATAATAAACTCCTTTAAACTGGTTTTAAAATGTATGTAAGTGTATGACTTTTTATATGTAGGTAAATATGGTGATGGTTTTTTTTTTTCATATTTTGTACAAAATATACCTAATAGTACGTGTACCTCGAGCGTTGAAATATTATATATTTAAAGTTACGAGGCTAGCTATTTTAAATTTTCACTAATGTTCGTCGAAAATAGTATTTCTTATTTCGTAGTGAAAAAATAGGGAATCATTTATCGGTGGGAAAAAATGAGTAACAGGATTAAATCGGTTGATTCGAAATAATCTGTGTTGGAGTTGAAATTAATCCGCCTTATGATAGTTCATTTCGTTACAGATACAAAATTTAGGGAACAGGGGAAGGGAAGAAGCTTATCCTCTGGGGGTCTATGGAATGTTAAATAACAGTAACATTTGGATGGATTTTGACCCAACACAATTCAAGTACATATGTCGGTGGTAGACTTGAAGTTGAAAACCCAGCACTGGAAATTTTTAGCCTAATAAAGGCAAAACTAATTTCAACGCCTAAAAAGTAATTTTTCGATTAGTTACTTAGGAAAGCAAAAACTTTCGCCCAATTTTATGTGAAATTCAATTTTTTGGAGCTGGAAATTTTTTGAATGCGTATTCAACATGAACGGACAATTTTAATGGATTTTTTACAAAGTGAAAAATCTCAATTTTGTCGTCTGTTATTTACTTTTTAACCGCGAAATAGAGGGCTAAAAGTGATCTATGAGGGGATCAAATCAGGTTATCACGTTCAAATATTTTGTAAATGAAATCTCATATCAAGTAGAAGTAAATGTCCGTAGCAAGATTGCGTAGTTCTCTATATAGAGTCGCCAGACTTATAAAAATGTTCCTCAGACCAGTAGTATGCAACAAGAAACTACGATATTCGTGAGGTTTTGATGATAATATTAAATTAAATTATGGGTGCAAAGATTACGAAGTATGAAGATCGAAGAAGTCTGAAGGAAATTAGATCTCCGAAGTACGAGTAGGTCCTACTAACTCACTCGTTGAAGTGGAGTAAGATCCAGAAATAAAGTTATTGGTAGATCAGACTCCAGACCAACTAGTCTAAGGCGGAGGTGAATACGATGACGTTAATGTAGACAAGAATTATTGGAACGAAAAAAAAATTCAAAATATTCGTATTTGCTTTGTTCGAGTTGCATATTAATTTTTTTTCTATTTTTATTCTACAAAAAAAAACGCATAAATTTTCGATTTTGTGCAGCATTACCTTAAAATTTTGAACATTCAGTGGCTTTTGTCAGCCATAGGCGCCCACAATCGTCACTGGAGGTTACATTTGCTATTCGTAAGCGTTTTGTTTTTTCGTGCTTTTTAGTGTATTATTCTGATAATTGAAGCTTTTGATAAGTATAAGTTTATTTACGTTGAAAACAGAAATCGCTCAGGAGGGTGTTTGTTTCCTTTGAGTGTATTTTTTTTCACTTGAAAATTCATTCTTATATGCAAATAAACAAATATATTTGACACTTGAGGCATAAAAGTATGTCAAAAAGTTCATTTTCTGACCACTTTACCATCAAAATTTTTTTCGCTCTCGCTTTACTAGGACTATAAATTATTCAATTTTTAAACAATACAAAATTTTAGCAAATTTTCTCTTAGAATTTCCTCTTGCTATCATAGGCGAAGTTTGGTAGTTTAGTCGGAGGGAGGAGGGGGCTAAGTCACTAGCGCGACAGAACAAAAACTTGGAAAAATATTTATATTTGGGCAAGCTGAAAGTGTTTTTTCGGGGGGGGAGGAGGTGAGAAGGAGAAGATGGTCAGAAGTTTGATTTTGGTTTTAGATTGAAGTACGCAACAGAACATAGGTTATATCGATGCCTGAATGAAGAAAAATTCCTTGTAGTGGAAGGGGGGGCTAATTCAACATCTGCAACGGACTTAGCCCCCCTGCCCAGTCCCCTGAATTATGTTGGCGCTTATGTTTGCCACGTAACAGAGGGTTTGGAGGTACTGCAATGATTAATGGGTAGAGGTCGAGACTTCAACAAATATATCTTTTTAATACAAGAAATTTTAGTTTTTTTTTCAAAATGTTTCTGCACTTTTTTATGATATTTTTAATTTCTTCTGATGAATCACGGACAAAAAATTTTTCTCAACGGTCAAGGGTTTGGATGCTAAAAAAATGTTGGACGCGTCAGAAAATATTTGTTTTCAATTGAATTTTTCAAAATGTATTAAGATAATGCAAGGCAGATCGAATTTCAAGTAGAAATTTTACAATTATAAATAGACTTTTTTTAGTTTCCTCCCTCTCCTCCCACTCCTCCCACCAACGCACTTTAATCATTCTCAATTATTCATTACGGTTGTCGGAGCACTCCTGAGGCCGATTTTGGTAATTTGGGAATTATAAGAAATAATACCAATGGAGGAAGAAGCCAACTCGAGAACTTGACTCAAGAGGCTAAGGCTGACTTTCGGTATCGTGCTGGGCCGGTTCGTCACCTTCCCCTCGTCTGGATGAAACATCTCTCATCCCCTTGATTATAAATTTAGTTTTTTTTTTATTTTGGTTCTTATCCGGTTACTTTTAAGTTTTAAATTAACCTCCTCATTTGAGTTGAAAAAAAAAAAAAAAAATGGGAACGTTAAGCTACAAAACGATCTCTTAAATAATGAAGTTTGTAAATACAGTTCACTAATAAAGTTTTCTTAATTGTTGAAGAAAAAATTCTCCATTGCAGCGTTTTTCGAGAGGTAACATTTTTGAAATAGATTATTAAGCAGAATGTTTGGAAAATTCGCGTCAATGTGCAAATAAATAAGGCCATTAATTCCCAATAACATAATTTCGTTGAAAATCTAACGCAAATGAACGAATTTACATTTAGATATTGGCGATATTCTCACAGATGATAAATATAATTAATTAGTGCCAATAAGCTTATAGTGGTTTAATAAATTTGTGCATCCGATTTTTTTCTCCGAAAAATGCATAATTTTCCTCGAATTTTTCTTTTCTCATATTTAGTAATGATATATTTTTATATGTAAATTAAAAGTTTTCAAACTAGTTCGTTAGCTCGTAGGTATCGACAAATTACGAATCTTTAAATTAATCCAGTTTCAACGAAATTTACCTTTATGTTAAGTTTTTAATATTAGAATTTGAAATTCTTTCTAAAAAAAAAATCGATCAAATGATTTGATCGATCGTTTGCATGAATTTCCTGCAAATCTTTTCCCATCGCTGTGGACTTGTAAACGTGCCTTTTACATATACCTTTCTAATTTCTTTATGTGAATAAATTTTGCTAATTATTGATATCTCGATATGTATTATATACCTAATACCTATTACTTACGCCTTTCAGCTTTCACATATATTACTGATTTTTTTTGGTCGTGTTTTTTCTTACTTTTATGATCGAAAGAGGGAGACTACTCCCATAAAGCATATAGGTATTCTTCTCCTTTGTTTTATTGTTACTTGGATTACTCGAAGTAATCGGTATAAAATTGGAGTAAAAAAAAAAGCAAAAGGAAAACAAGAAGGTGGAAGATCTATAAAGTTTTTTTTTCTCCTTCTCTAATGTACCATTTGTGATACAATGAAACCATAGGTATATATCGTTAAACATATATTGTTTTATTACTGTTGATATATAAACATTGGCTATAAAACGAAAATCAATGTTTTTTAATTAATACTCAGATTTTCTTCCAACGTATATATAAATCTTGTATTTACCTGTGGTCATTTGATTTACGCTGTGTATTTGTATTTATTTTACGGGCTCTTTTCTACTTTTTTTTTTTATATTGTTGTTGTTGTTGTTGTTGTTCAGTATCTACGATTTATTAACGCCGCCATTAACAAACTAATACTTCATAGTTTTAACGCGATTTCTATGTTTGACGAATTTAATTTACCTGTACAGTGGGATGAGGTATATATGTACGAGTACTAAGCAACTAAGTATATACAGGCAGATGATTGTGTTTTATGAGTATTCGTATGGTCGATGCGGCGGTTTGTCGAAAACATGGGCAACGGGCACGGATGCGAAAGATAATCGGAAATTAAGAGTACCTATAATAAATGATGGATACGAAATATAGGTACCCAGTACCCTAGCTACGTATACGTATAATAAAATATTTTATGGTAAAATACTACTTTTTCGTGGGAATTGTTTTTTTCTTCTTTTTCTTTTTTAATACGTATTCGTTGATGCGGACGAAGGTAAAGATTTGGTCAACGAGATCGTCGTTAATAATCTATGAATGAATGTAAGGTGTGGACTAGCTCGAGGGTAATAATTGCAAAACGGACGACAGGGCGATCGTACGTATAAGTAGAAGTACGTGCTGTATAATGAATGCTTTTTGCCATCGTCCCGCTACCGTCGAATATAAAAAAGCGAAGAAAAAACCCAGCCATGGAAATTGTATACTGATAAGATATACACCGCGGATGGTAATTTAATTGCCGTACAATTTTCTTGCATTTGGAGCTATTTAGATAAGTGCTACAGCTACGTAGACGTATGCGAAAGTCTTATATACATAATCAACTAGCGCTATAAATGTTACTCATTGAAAGGCGCATACAATTACGACTCGACTCGACTCACAGACGAATATTCATTGGCAAATCAATGAGTGCTTCGGCGAAATTCAGTCAATGGTATGTTTATTGATGACTTTTGTGCTGGGCAAGGTGGAGCCAAGGGAGCGGGGAATGACGATAGCCGATGAAATTCCTTCATCTTCGACCAAATCTATTTTTATTCTTTTTGGTGTAGATAATTAAAACGATGAGTTGAGTAGCTTGATTAGAGTAAACGTTTCGAAATGTTTTTTAACTATTGAAATGATTTTTTTTTCTCTCTTTCTCAAGGCGAGGTTTGACTGAAACGTTATTGGTGAAATGTCCTATTGGCTGATGAGTGGCTTGAAAGTTGTCGCAGAGAGAGGGGGGATGCTCTTTCAGGGCGATTTTTCAACGTGAAAGCTCATTTCAATATGTTAGAAAACTATAGAATTTAGAATTTAGACTTTTAATATGCACTTAAATGCTCACTTTCTGATACCTTACCCTAAAAAAATTTATCAATTGTGAAATTTTCAAATTTAAAAAATAGTCAACGCAACCCTTCCCCCCTCCCCTGCTCTATCAAACCAGATGCTCACTATTTTTTTGGTTTCATGTAATACTTCAGAAATTTATGACTTATTTAATTGTTGAAAATTAGTGCTCGTAAATGCTGAAAAATTTAAAATTCCATGTAAAATTATTTATATGCAATCAACTGTGAAAATTTGAAGCTCAATAGACTTAATGAAAGTTTTACATCAGTCTTTCCTTAAAACGTAAAGCAAGTCATGACTTATAAGAAGACTATTGAAATTGAATATATGTATATACTGATATGGGTGGGGTGAAAAAAACCTACCGATCAAACTCACGGAGGTAGTTGACTTCAAGTTGAAAACCCACCATAAAAAATTTCGTGTCCTTAGATCAAATACAGATGAAGCTAAGGAGTCCTCAAAACAGGGTCATTTTCGAAAAAAAATAGTTTTTCGTCAATTACAGCGTATAAAAGTGGTGTAGGACTCTAGTCGCAAAGCTAAACAGATACGATTTGAGAATCTCCGTCTACAAAGCACATAGAACCCTTTTGGCCCTCTACGAGCGGACTAAAAAGTTACAAATGGTAAAAATCGAGATTTTTTAATTTTCAAAAAAAAGCAATTAATGAGCCTATCACCTCAAATACACTCTCTAAATTTTTTTTAACTCATAGAAATTGATTTAGGTCGAAATATTTGGATATTTTTGAATAGTAATGCTGCCAGTCTCATTATTTAATAAAAGTTGAAAATATTGCTCTTTTACATGACAAAATTTCACAATTCAGGGTCTTAAAATTATTTCCCAAGTTAGCAGCACTGCTGTGTCGAAATATTTGGGTATTTTTGAATAGTAATGCTGCCAGTCTCATTATTTAATAAAAGTTGAAAATATTGCTCTTTTACATGACAAAATTTCACAATTCAGGGTCTTAAAATTATTTCCTAAGTTAGCAGCACTGCTGTGTCGAAATATTTGGGTATTTTTGAATAGTAATGCTGCCAGTCTCATTATTTAATAAAAGTTGAAAATATTGCTCTTTTACATGACAAAATTTCACAATTCAGTGTCTTAAAATTATTTCCCAAGTTGGCAGCACTGCTGTGCAAAATTGCACAACTATTTCGAACTAAATACACTTCTCTGAGCTGAAAATTTTTTTGGGTACTTATTTGAGGTATTAGGCCGGTTAGTTACATTTTTTTGAAAAATAAAAAATCTCGATTTTTGCCATCTGTAACTTTTCCATCCGCTGGTGGAGAGCCAAAAGAGTGCTCGGATCGAATCGAAAATGCGCTAGGTGGATGCAGAATCTCAATAGTATATTTTTAGCTCTGTGACCGGGTTCCTACGCCATTTTTAAGAGGTGTAAATGACGAAAAACTACCGTTTTTTCGAAAATAATCCTACTTTAAGAAACCATAGCTCCACCCCCTTTGAGCTAGGGACATAAAATTTTGTATGGTGGGTTTTCAAACTTGTAGTCAACTGCCCGTGTGAGTTATGTTTTTTTCTCACTCCTTCTTATAATATACTTAATTCTTTTATAATTTATACCTGGTGTTGAAAATATCAATCTCCCAAAAGATTTGGCTTAATTGATGCAATTCTTTTATTTCGGTTTCTTTTTTTTTTTCTTTTTTATTTATTGATACAAGAATTATACTTCAGTGGTAGAGTGTATAAACAGGTAGGGACCTAAGAACGTACCATTTCTCTTGTGGACCTTTATTGACCATCGTAAATATTCTTATTATACAAAAAAAACTTGTATGCTCGGCGCCTATCTCGTCAATGAGTTTCTTTCTATACGAGTATGAATTAATTATTCTGAACCTGGGACCTATGTTATTTTATTTATAGTAAGTATTTATGTAAATTAAGAACACAAAACAAGCCCTTGGTAATCTCTTAATTATTTTCAAGAAATCGGAAAAAATGAAAAAAAATCGAGAAATTCTAATTCGATTTAGTTTTTTTTTGTCAAAGCTATGTATTTATAAGGCATGTAATTTCTTTTAGATGCGTTGGATTTTTTTTTTTTTTTTTGAGAGTTTAGCTTTTGTCATTAAGAAGCTTGAATCGTAGGATTGGCCAAAAAAAACACCAAACTATTTCGGTCTATTAACGTCAGGAGGATGAAGAGATATTGACAAAATCTGTTTTGAAGTCATACAAAACTATTATTGGGTATACCAGATATTTATATTCTTATATTATCTTATATTTCTCTGTCTGCTTCCAAATAATAAAATCATTTACTCGATTCGATACCGTACAAAATCGCACTAATTCGATCAATGGGGTTGGATTGGCAACGGATTAGATGTATATGAGTAGCGATAACCTTGAACCAAAATTCAACTATGTGCAAATTTAGAGGAGATGGTGCGGAGCATAGGCGGAGATAAGGGGGAAACATGGGAAAGCTCAAGCCTCTCAAATGCAGAATGAACACCCCGCCCCCTCAAATGTTCAAAATCAGAAAAATTACTATTTCCCAGTTCACAGATGTCCGTAAATACTCATTCTTCGACCTTTTGATTCGTGGTATTTTGCAAAATTTAATACTTCCTGATTTTTCTGCAGTAAATTATCTCCTCATTTATGAATACAAGGATTGAAAACATGAAGATCAAATTAGAACCCATTCGTCATTTTAATTTTATTAGCAATAAGATGAAATTACTGAAGCATCTCAAAAATTTCTGTCATATCTCTGCCTATGGTGCGGAGTAGCAAAAATTGCAAAAATTGTTCATTTTTAAGCCAATTAGTATTACAGAATCAAAAATTGCGTTGCATATCCAAAAATTAGCCTGTTACCTTAATTTAAAGTGGAGATGTAAAGGATTTTTACCTTTTTGACTTGAAAAAAGGTCGCTCTTCGCATACATTCTCTCCAAACTGAGCTCTAGGAAGTTGAAATATTAAGTGATGGTCTCGCTTCTAGTTTATATTTTTTAGAAATTTCAACTTTTCAACCGACTTGTACCCTACACCTTTCTCCAGCCCATCAATAAAGTATTTTTGTATAGTTTTTTTTTAGTGGTTTTCGTGTTTTCAAGCATATCTCCTCTTTGTAGCTTTATTCGGGGTCCTAGGTATTTTTTTACCCAGTGGCGAGACAGGGGGTTCAGCACTCGCTTCTAAATTAACCCCCTTCCCCTCAACGCTCCGTCAGTAAAGTAGTTTTTGTGTAGTTTATAATGGTTTTCGTATTTGTTTCAAGTATATATCTCTCATTTTTAGCTTTATTATCGGTCCTAGATGTGTTTTTTACCCAGGGGTAGTGGGCGTCGGCGGCGAGAGGGGAGTTTAGCCACTCGTCCTAAATTGATTTGCAATACTTCACGAAAGTCTGGCTAAAAAGCAACGCAATCGTAAGATGTCCATTTTTTTTTTAAGAATGTATAAATTCGGTATTTCGCTTCTTTTTTTTTCATCTCTCTCTTTTCTGTGCAATTTTTCGAAAAATATGGTGTGGCAGAGGAACAATTTCCCGAGCATACTTATCTCATCTAATTTAATGGAGATAATAGGGTGAATTCGTGTTGAAAAATTGGAAAAATTTGAGCCACCTGACATAACAACACCAGGTTGAAATTTGTTTTTTTTTTTGGCGTGAAAATATTACGTTGCAGAAAAACATCGAAAATTATCCACTTTATAAGCTAAACATGCCGAACAACTACGTTTCATTTAGAAAATAATTTAGAATTTGGTTCGTTTGGTAAAAATTTCCATCCATAATATTTTTTTAAAAGGTGTTTTATTGCTGTACCTACCTTTGTATATTATACTTATTGGTAGTTGGTATCGTATCAGTTTATCGTTTTTATTTTTTAAAAAAACCTGTCGATAGGTGAAATCAGTACACACTATGTAGGCCAGGTTTTCGAAGAAATGAAAAATAAAAAACAATACTTGTGTAGGCGTGTAGATTGTAAAGGTAAGGGAGGTGTGAAAAAAAAAAACCACGTGCAATCGTATATCGTGTATAACACGTCCGAAGGAAAATACAGGCCAAAAAAAATGATCTTCTTAACCGTCAGCGAGAAATGAACTGAATAAATAGCTCAACATTGATACGTAGGTATAGGTACTAGGTGCATATATAAGTATAGGTATTCATTTTAACGTGAAGAATTTAGTTTACCGTGAACACGGTTAATATGTTAAATTTTATCTGTGGCGTATAACGTAAAATTGTCGTGTAATTTACTTACTTACTCGGCGGTTTGACAACAGAACCCCATTAGCGTTAACAATTCATTTCATATTTTTTTCACCGTGTCATTACTTTGTAAATTTTTGTATATGTTTCGCTTTTTTTTTCCACGTTGTAATTACATGGTGGTGATTTTTCACCGGGTTGAAGGTGATAGGTGTTTATTATCTAGGAAAAAAAAAAAAGGTGCACGTAAACTGGCTATATGCTGTCACGATAACATGGCTAACAACCATAGACCCAGCTAGTTAGTCCTATATATAATATACCAATCGAACGAGTTTCAAAATTATAATATATCCACGAGTGTGTGGTGACCAATGTGTAGGTAATTGCAAGAATGTATAGGATTAGGTTAAGATATACACGCGTATTTATAATGTAGAAAAGTATGAGATCTGTTTGAATTAAATTTTTTGGCAGATAGATTGCAATTTAGATTTAGCGACGAAATATACTCGTACGTGTAAGTGTAAACAATACACTTTTCAGAATGTGAAAATTAATACATTAAATCGTTAAATTTAATTTGCCAATTATAAGCAATATATTTTAAATGACGAAACCACAGATACGATGTATAGATTAGTTGTTTGAGTTAATGGTGTGTACATGGTGTACTCGCAGATATCGATCACGATTTATTGGAAAAAAAAAAAAAGATCTGTACGTACGTATAAATATGAGCACAAAATCTACAGATGTAGTTTACAAGACTATTAAAAATTATCAGACGCGATCGCGAACTACGCGGAAACGATTTAACAAGTTAAATTGGAAGGTGAAAATTAAATCGAGCAACTTAATTTTATCATCGTAACGCTATTGATCGATTTTAAAGATATCGATTTTTTTTGTAATGGCTGAAAATTCAGGTATACAGTGACGGTTGATCGACCTAAAAAATACGTATGTATCTGGTATAGCTATCTCGTTTTTTCGTACGTACGCAGAGAACATTGCGTGTTTCTCTGTTTCAAGTTCGTCTGTTGGGATTCAGTATTCTAATTTCTAATATTCGTATGGTAGTCGACTACGTACGTATACGTCTGTATACTTTATAAACGAATGCGAAAATAATATACCTACGTACCATCATCGCTTTCAACGCGTACAGCACATCACGACCAAATTATTCAGTTCACGCGAATTCGAGTGAAAAACGAAAAAAAAAAAAAAAAAAAAAAAAAAAAAAAAAACGTTATGCAGGTAAAAAAAAAAAAAAAAAAAAAAAAAAAAAGCAAATGAAAAAACGTTATGCAGGTAGAAAAGTACGTAGATATTTGTTATAATAATTGTGTAAACGAATCGTGTACATGTATGAGTACGAGTTTTTAAAGGTATATAGGTAGGTAGGTAAGGTAAGGTAGGTTTGTCACTTGACGACAGGATGCAACAAATGTACACGTAAAAGGGCAAACGAACGAAATTAATTTACAAGCGTACGTGTACTTTGGAATTTTACTAAATTAATAATTACCTATACTTTGTCGCTGGTGTATATGTGGTAGATATGTACGAGAGACGAGTGTCGTCGATCGTCGTACAAAGTAACATGTGTAAAAACTTATGTCTAATGCTTAAATAATGTTAAACGTCTTAATGCAGAAACAGAAACGACTAAGTGTTTGTGTATGTGCAGGTCATATATCGTGAAAAATCAACCTTACTAATTACTCGCAGATGTTATACGCGGTTGTTGTGTTTGTAAGTGTGTTTTCTTTTTTTCTTTTTTTTTTTTTTTATAACATTTATAGCATCTACGTCATATAAGTGTGTGCAAAGTACCTGTATAGGTATATTACCTTACGATATACACGCGTTTCGTTTGGTAAGAATTTTTCTTCGCGAGTCTTATAGGTAATGTCTGGTTTTGTTATATGTTTCTTAGAATGAAAGAAAAGACTTTAAAAAACTAACAACAATATGTTCGTAATGTTGTACAGCTCGAAGAAATTGTATTGTACATGAGGAATGAATTTTAAAAAATCGCGAATAAACACTTCGATATCGTAATAGATCGTATTTTGAATCATTGTATATGATTTTGAATGTAATTTTTCCCAGATCGACGAATATTCACTCCAACAACATGTTGCAAAATATTTTTGGATGAGCTTTAATCTTGTACTTATTATGACTATGTACGATGATTACGATGCTGTATGCATTTTGTTATTTTTCATATATACACCTACCTACCTACCTACACCTGTACGGTGAGTTACGTGAACATTGAACAATGCTTCACGGAGAAAAAACATCTAATATGAAAGTAATAAAAATTATATATTTTTAATAATCAGAGCGGTTTTTAAACTGGTTGCAATAAAAATGCACAGATATTTGCATTGTGTATGGTGTGTACTTAGTTGATATTGATGAAAACGAGTTTTTTGTCTGTGTATGTGTGTATGTATGTAGATGTGGAGTGAATTTTCTTTTGTGCGAAATGCATCGATATTTAGGTTGGAGATTAAGTATTGCAGAAAGCTAAATGGATATTAATAAATTCATACAGGTATTTTTTTAGGTTATTAATGAGCATTTGAAGTACCTACCGAAACTTGACTTTTAAGTACAGGATATTGAAAAAATATATTTAACCAATTTGTACGTTGCTGTGTATATTTAAATTGAATGTGTGCGTAGTATCGTGTGGAGCGTGGGTTGATTTTTTGATATTAAGATTTCTTTGAAATATGCCAGTCAACTTAGCAGCGGATATTTTTTTTTTTTACAGAAAAATACACGAAATCGGAATGAGAAGCATCTTCCTATTTAAGCACACTGAACATGTTTTTTTTTTTTTTTTTGCTGTAATAACTTCGTCCCGAATGAAGATACGAAAAAAAAATTAAATAAAAAAATGTAGTTGATTAAATTTCCATTAAAAAAGTTGATAATAAATTTTTCTTAAAAATTGATAGAAACGCTGTAAAAAGAGTTTGAAAAGAACGTCTTTTGCATACCAACTGCTATAATGTTATGTTTCGCGTGAAATTTTTGTCGCTACGCGAAAACCAACATAAAACGTTTATAGACTCGTTCCTTTCTAATTTACTTTACGTCCTTCCGGTCGGTTATTGATAAATATATATAAATAAGTTTTTTTTATTATAAAATTTGTTCAGCTATATTTTTTGAATTAACTTTTTTCCTGAATGAAATACAGGAAAAAAGTTATTGTTAAAAAAGACGTATTTTAAGAGACACAAAAAATGTGAATATTACGGGAAGGTGCTCCACTCCGATTTTGTTCGAGTTGGAATTTGTTGTTTAGGAAGTAGTATACTGCAATTCTGCATGCGGAAAAATTTTAAGCATAAATTTTTCTGTTGGGTATCTAGTCATTTTTTTTTTGCATTAGTTTGAGCGGACTTGAAGTCGATGAAAAACCTGTTAATTAATGGCGTTATTAGAAATTTTTCTACCGGAGAAATTTTTCCACGCTGACCGTTTGATTCACGTAGACGCAACTACCTAAACCACTCATCTCACCATTAACCCCCCCCCCCGACCAGAAAAATTTGTTAGCGGTATTCAAAAAGTGAGAACAAAAAAGAAGATAAATAATGCTAGAGCGAATCGTGAACCAAAAATTTTAGAAATTTCAAATCTCAAAAAATTATTTTTTGATCATTTTACATTTTTTAAGCATTTTTGTTTATGTTTTTTTTTTAATTTTCGACCTCAAAAATCCATCGGTTTATAAAATTTGCCATCCTATTTCTCCCATTTTTGAAAGATTAAAATTCGTGAGATGGTGCTTTTTGAAAATGGACACATTATTATTCTAATCATTAATCAGCCGTTGATGTACTTTAATTTTTGCCACCCCGGTCCCGAAAATTTACTATTTGGGGTATCGTTCAGCCCCCCTCCATATGCCACTTCTGCTAATCCTTGTGCAGTTTTGCCGAAAGTTTGCAAATAGGTGTTTTTCAATTATTTGTAAAACATGTTGTTGCCATTTACGCGAAAATAATGTCTGCTATCGAAAAATTCATTTCGACTTAAGCTGTTAAAAACTGAATTTCAAATCGATATAGTATATTCTACATTTTTGGTAAAAGTAGCGACCTCCAGCATAGTTGAAATTTTCTAATTTTTAACTTTGTGAAGAAAATGATTGAGAGGAGCGCCAAATCATAACCTTTAATTTTGTATGTTGCTCTTAAGAAACTATTTCATAAAAACTGGAAATTAAGTTGCATTGAAAACCTCTATCGGATTTATTTCATCTTTCTTCTTTTTTTTTTCTTATTTTTGATTCGTTTATTATCGATATTAATCACTCTAGAATTACTTCGCTAATGGGAAAAAATCGTACTTTGTGATCAATTGGTCCAAAACTGAAGAGAAATATAGCAAAAAAAGTCAAGATGTAATTAAATCTCCTTTTAGGCATCTCAATTGGTTATTTTTTTCCATTTCGTGAAGTCACGGTTTTGTAAATTTTCCACAAACAAAATTATGTTTGTCTTGAAAAATATCACAGTACAATCAAGGTAGGCCTTAATGTAATATTTTTCTCTTTTTTCGAAATTTTTTGGTATCGTTAGTAGATCATAAAAAATGAGATAAAAATTTTAGCAAATTTTTTTTGCTTTTCAAATGTTACCAAATCATTTATAGAAACGATGAAAATTGCACATTCGTGAAGCCACAGTGGGATAACAACTAATAACGGGGAGGAGAGGGGGGAGGGATTTGCTGAAAATTTCAACTGGAAAATCGAAAATTAGAGGCGAAAATAGCGCAAAATTTTTAGGCAAGGGGTCGGAAAATGAGCATTTTAACGTATTTCTAAGCTCTAAATGCTGAATTTTACTTTTTTTTCGCTAATCGTTTGGAAGGGGGAGGGGGCTTTTTACGCCACCGACGAAGCTATAAGTTAAAAATAAATCACTTCTCATCATTATTTTTTCAAATGGCATGTTCGGTTCTGTTTTAATTTTACGTTTCATTTTGAATAGGTTCTGACAACGTTTCACTCTTTTTATGTTTTCTACGGATTCTTAAACTGTTGTACTCAAGATGTAATAACAGAAAAAATTCCAAAAAAATATTGTTTTTAGTCCCATGTGATCTAGTATGGTACTTTACTGTCAACAATTCCATTAAATTGGATTTTTATACAAATTTTCATGTTTTAAAAAAGTTTTTGGGTGATTGAATGATCAAGTCAGAAAGCTTGAATTTTTACCAACGTTCTTTTTCCCGTAAGGTTCGTATTCTACGTAATCAAGCATCTAGAAATAGACGATTTTGAGCTAAATTTTTAGTCAGTATTTTTTATTTAGAAATTTTCTCAACGGAGCCCTTTTTCCATATTGATACCTGATTAAAATATCTACCTTATTTATACCAGTTAATTTTCGATACAGTTCGTCTCAGTCCCTTTCCAAAACTATGAACATTGAAAAATTGTATTTATTAATTCTTGAAAGTAATATTATATCACTCTTGGATATTTTTTTTTTGCTCTTTCATCTCTTTTTGAAATATGTAGTTCATATGATATGTTTAGGCTGAACAAATGAGTCTAAAATTTATCAATTTTTTTCAGTAATTTTACCTTGGCCTCGAATGCATGCGACTTAGTCGCAGCAACATGCATATACATTTGTTTATTAGTTGAATGTGTTTTAAGTCATAATTTCTCTTTTTTGCTCACAAATTATAATACTTAATCACTCTTGTTTTCTCTTTGAAGGTCTTTGTTGCCGTAATTATGCCATGTTCGTATTTGTTTGAAGTGCAAATGAATAGCCAACGCCTACAAAATCCAATTCAGCGTATTTGTTTTGAAAGAGTAAAGAGTAAATTGAGACGTTGGAAAAATTTCTAAAAAAAAAAATTGATATTTTGTCGTTGTTTTCGTGTGAAATAAAACCAAAAAAGGGAATTTCGAAAAAGACGTGTACCAAAAATGGGACACAATAAATTCATATGGTAGCCATACCCCAACGGTGCCAATTTCACATTATTTTACCCGTATCTCATACTATCTGCTGATAAGCCTTGCCGTTGCTGAAATGCCCCATGTGATAGATATAAGACCTTTTCAAAATTACGTATTATTTATTTTTTTTTTACGCTTTCTTCGTCGTGTGGATTAACTAACGTGTATAGATATAAATTTTAGAATTTTAAAATATTTCATCGATTATCTATTTTAACATTTCGAAGAAAAAGAACCCCGACAAAAGTACACTTCCTGTGATATATAAGTACATAGTTAAGTACGTTTTTCTTTTCAGTTTTTTTTTTTTTTTTTTTTTTTTTTTTTTTTTTTTTTCTTATCGTAATTCAATACCTAGTATGTACGGCCATTACGTCCATGTACTAGAAACGTACTCGTAGGTACACGTATACGTACACGCTTATCTATAGGTTTTGATAATTTTAGAACTAAAATCACGGCATATAATACTATACATACAACATAAGTACGCCATAAGAGTAAGGTACCTCTGCCTATTGGTTTAAGTTTTAATGTACGTATATTTATGTATATAATTGTATATGTATTGGTACTCACCGCAGAAGTGTAAAATGGTGTTTGATCGGCTCCTAAGGCGGGAAAATAGGCGGCCATACCTTCTGGATATGGTGTTCCGTACATTGATAACGTTGGTAACCCTGTAGCACCGGAAGCAGCTAATCTTTGGTAATTTAAAATATCATATTGGCAGGAACAGATAGTCTGACCGGTTAAAGGATCGGTGAAAAGCGGTCTGCCGGTGTCGCAACACCTAGGCGCGCAATTCGTCGGGCTATTTTGATTGGTACCTATGGAAGGACTGGTTATGGCCGTGGTTCTAATGGCGGATATAGGCGATGATGAGGATCTGGTTGTTGGTGGACTAGATGATGAAGAATGTGTCGAGGATGCCGTCTGCAAAATATACATATGTAACAATCAGATCTACTGTTTAGTACACGAATAAAAAGTCACATAAATGTACGAGTACGAGATCTGTTCAAAAAGTATCCGACTTCTTTGAATAAAAAATTCATTTTCATCAATTTGAACAAAATTACAATATGCACCTTTAAAATAATCTCTCTCGACCTCTCTACCATATTTTACAGTGTTGTCAGGCAGGGCTGCGAGAACGTATGAATTGGCGTTCCATTTCATCCATTCGTTCGTTCCTTGGATCATTCCAACTCTCGTTCCATGTTCATTACATTCTCATTCCGGCTCATCACAGTCCCCTGTCTTTGTTCCCATTCCATTCCAAACTCTGTTTTTTCATTCGGAACGCGTTCGTTCGTTCCTCTTTTTTTCCTTTTTTAATTATTGTGCCAGGAAACAGGTGCCTGGAATGCCTATAGCTGAGCTAAGGATCTAACGTAATAGTATGAAAAATTGAAAAATCATGATAAATTTTGAAGTCAAATTTTCTAAGTAGTAAGTAATGAAATAAATATAAAAAACGAAATCGAAGTAAAAACTAATAATAATAGGAAAACAGGTACCCACGTAAGGAACTTTAATATTAAAAAAATGTTTATGGAATGAGAACATTTCGATATTTTAACGTTCTCGTTCTTCACTTCGTATGTGAAAAAAGTTTGTTTTGAGGTGCTGTTGAGTTGCCTCGTCGCTTTCTAGACTTTCACTTTTTTTAAGTCAACCTCTTACATCCTCAGAACTATTTTTGCTGTACAGGGGGCTATCAAGAGTGGTGAGATATCAGATGAAATGAATAAATAGCTTTCCTAATCATTGTAGTGCTGAGTTTCGTCAAAAATTCTCCAAAAATATGAAAAAAAATGTGCAACAATCTCTCAGACATTTGAAAGAAGGCCCATAGTCAACGTTAATTAGTAGGCCTATGAGCAGAATTGTTCCAAGGAAAGGGCTTTGCGTTGTGTGATCATTTCTAGTTAGAACTAGATTGAAATTTTCGATGCCTAAAATTACTAAAATTCAATAGGTGAGAATTTTGTAAAAAATTATGTTTGCAATTATCAAGAACAGCATTTTTGGAAATCTTTGAGTCACTTACACAGTTGTCTAGACTTGATAGTCCTATTTTCTATAAAAATTCCTTTTTTGTCGAAGGGGGGTGGAGTGTAATCTAGCTCCCAAACATCTCTTCCTCCCTTTTGCGCACATGCTTGACACTTGCCTAGTAGGTTTAGTTTACACGTTTAGTAAAACTGAAGTCCTCTATTCTTTGATCTAAAGTATCTTAGTAAATTGTTATTTTATATTTTCTTTAATGTTCTTCTTTCAAATGATAAGGAAACTAAATTGGCTTCTCTTATGAACTGCATAGCTTGACGATGCGAGGATAAAATTCGGGTACGTGTCGTCGCTCTTCAGAAGAAAAATTAGTGTTACCAAGTTTGTAGAAACACTTGAATATTGATGCAGTACAAAAAACGTGAAAAAAGAGCTAAATCCGGACAAAATGGTTAGAGAGGTTTTTTTTTTGGTTCATTGTACACGTGATGGTGCATTTAAGCATATCCACAATCCTCAAAAATCCTGCTGCCACACATCCCCTTTTTAAATGCTTTTTGTGGATCCTTCACCCCCTCCCCTCTTTCAAAGTAACTGTCTTGTAAAATTGTGAACGACGTATTGAAAATCATTAAAAATTGATGCATATTATAAATATTCTGTTTAGATGGTTAGAACCTCTTTTGAACTGCTAATTTTCAGGGCCAAAAATTTTAAAAACTGTTTTTTTCCAAACAGCACAACCAGTTGAGAATGGCGAATCGACTTCCAGCTGGGATTTTCACATTATTTAACACTAGTTAACCTACCAAAGTCTAAAAAAAAACGTTGTTAAAAATTTTGCCAACTCTCTCACTTCACCTTCGACCCTTCATATGAAATGATTTAGTTGAGCATTGTATATAATAAATATAACTTATATTTCGGGCACATTGAGGACGAATCAGTGACTTTTCTGGCTTTACCAACCAGTTTGCACTGGATAGTTTGAAATTGTCAGCTGGTAGTAGATTCAACATTCTTAATTGGTCTTGCTGCTTGAAAAATAATTACTTTTTCAAACTTTGGCCCCCAAAAATGAGTGGCTTAAAAGAAGTGTCGATATTTTAAGTAGGTTATTAGTAATCTGCATAAAACTTTAATTCTTTTTGATACGTTGATCATAATTTTACAAAATTCACTTCGGGGAAGATAGGGCTCCACAAAAAGGCATTTAAAAAGGGGATATAAGGCAGCTGGATTTTTGAGGATTTTGGATATGTTCAATATCGCATTTTCAAGAGCACAATGAGCCAAAAAAACCTTCCTTAACCATTTCATCCGGGTATATTGTTATTTCCACTGCACTATTTGCCTCATAAAAAAATTCCACCAAGTAAAATACTACGCAATAAAAATTTTCTACGTTGATGACATTTTCCCAAGAGATCCGTATTGAAGAACTAGAACTTTAATTCGTTTCAATATCATCGCTATCAATTTCTTTTACAGTTAGTAGTGTAGTCGCAAACGACTAAAAATGAACATTTGTACCATCTGAATGTTAAATGAAATTTTACGATTGATTCCTGTTCTCGTACGTCCAAAGAGCAAATTTAGCTTGCAAGCCTATTTTTCCGACCTTCACTCCCCGGAGGATTCATCGCCCTTTCTGAGAAACTCTCCTATCTCCTCACTTATGACCGGTATCGAAAATTTTTTCAAATAAAATTTATAACTTGAAGTATCAGGAATATTTAGAGTTATATGCAAGATTTCGATCAGACCACTCCTCCATCCCCTATTTTACAAAATATTCGTCAAAAAGACCACAAAAATCGATTATTTCTATTGGGCTGACGTCGAAACTTCAATTTGAGCAACAGTGATTTCAATATTTGTGGTTAGGTAGCCTTCCGTAGCATAATTAAATACCAACAACTGTGCATTGTCTTTTGAAGTGCTATTTAGTACTCTTTCATCGGGACAACACCTTTGACATAATATTCAATAGTGCTTTGAATTTTATGAATAGTTTTGATTAAATTATACTTCGTGGACCCTACTCAGTTCTAGGCGTGTTTAAACCCAAATGGTAAATCCTACCGATTTGAAAACAACATTGGCGTACACTCGTCGATGAGTTAAAAAAATAAGGTTTGATACTTTTTGAACACTTGGAACAGACTTCGTATATAACATGGAAAATTAATCCTACGATTAGGGCTATATTTTCCATATGGTAACAGGTAGTAGAGTGGTGTTTGTGGTGTTGTTCGCGAGAAAGTAAAGTTTACGAGGTGGCATTTTTGAAATTTTACCATCAAACCGATGTGTGAATGCAATAAATACGATGGGCATTCCGCAATCGAGTTCTTCAAAGGCGGTCTCGATTGCGGTATTTTTGTGCAAAGGTTTCGCTATTTGTGCGATAGGTTTTTATCGTAAGAGTGTTTTTCTATATTTTTAATATATACGCTGGACTGCTGCATAGTGCGTATTCCGAACCGAGTTATTCTTTGGTGCGCCCTTCGTTTCGACATAATAATACTAGATAGGTGTATTTTGTGATTCAGTGATGCAGCATTCGAATAATACGATATACGTACGTCTACGTACCTAGTAGACCTACCTAGGTACCTACATAAATACAGATACACA
Source organism: Ferrisia virgata (assembly GCA_900060175.1). Lineage (NCBI taxonomy): Eukaryota > Metazoa > Arthropoda > Insecta > Hemiptera > Pseudococcidae > Ferrisia > Ferrisia virgata. The sequence goes on along the minus strand of FIZR01025638.1, from coordinate 6,161 downwards.
TAGTGTTTTTATAAGGTTTATACGTTATTCTTTGTCACCTCACGCTTCGCTATTGATGTCACATTTTTCAAGTGTTTACACTTCAAATCAGTACGTTATTTTGTATATAAACGTTTTCTGTATACGATGTATGGCTATAGGCTATATTTCGTGTAAACGCGAGCATGATTTGTCCATTCGATTAGCCGGCCGCGGTCGCCGTTCGTTTGCGTGACTATTTCAACTATTTGTATAAAATTGAGCGAGAAATTTGAAGTATTATTCGAATAGTGTGTATGTACGCGGTTTAACGCCCGCCAATGATGTATTGTCCGGTAATATAAACGTATATTTATTTGAAACACGTTTCTTAAAATATAGTCCCAACTATACTAGGTGTACTAGGTATCTCGAAATACTGAGTACAGATTTATCAGAGAAATATGAGAAGACTCCGAAGGAGTGGAATAGCACATAGATTAAGAGTATACTCTATTGGGGGACAACACGTTTTAATTCTACTTATATACGCCTATTAGCGGACAATTTCAATTGTTTTCTTAATATCGGATTGGTATAATATATTTACATGTAGGTAGGTATAATATGTCGATGCGCCACAGCCCTTTGACATGACCAACAAGCTTGTAATTATATGTAAGTTAGTTGAAATAATAAAGGTATCAATTTCGAGATTGTATTTTACGCAAGTCATCACTGCTATAGGTAGTAGGAAGTACCTACTATACCTATTGTAAAAGTGTATTTCTTCTTTAGAAAAATAAAATATAAAAAAAAAGAACAACATAATTTTCATATTATCATATTAAATGTACCTAAATCTATGTATGATATACATAAGATGAAATATTTGAAAGAACAAGATGGGTGTTATTCACTTGTAATGTTTCCATTTAGTAATCTTCTTACGTGGTAGTTTTAAGAGAGCAAGACGGTTAGGCGGATCACTATTGTCTTTACCAGTAGGCGTCCGTATTCTAAAACAATTCTACCTGACACTAATCGGTTTTAAGTTACAATATCGAAAATTTTCTATATAGTCATCGATGACGTATATTAAGACCTTGTGTATGTGGTATGTATATGCAGTATGTGTAGATATGAGTTGAGTCCAAATAAAAAAAAAATAAAAATAAAAATAAAGAAATATACATACAACGGTGTGTGCGTGTATTATAGGTGAACACAATCGCGATAGGTACCTGTATCTATATAGCTTCAACATTTTTAGTGTCGAAAAGAAAGCTCGTAAGTGATTTAAAAACCATTTTCAATATCGTGTAAAAAAAGGAAAAAGGTAATGAAATTTCGTGTTTTTTCTGCTTCATTTCCAGAAAATTTTTTCGTGTTAATGTGTTACTGGTAACTATAAAACGAAAGGAAAAACTTGTTTCGGTTTTTATCTTATCGTCACTGAGCTATATAGTTTATAACCGCGAAAAAATGATACATGTCTTGAAAATGGAGTAAAAATTAGAAAAAAAAAAAAAAAGTAAAAAAAGAAACACGTACTAGCGAATTTACGTTTTACGTTTTATTTATATACAAACATTGAGCAATATTGCGTTAAAAAAAATTATTTTCTATTTGAAAAATAACTTATTGCAAATCAAAATAAATTAGTTTCAAAAACGAATCCAAATTTGTTGGAAGGTAATGCACATACCTGTAGATACGTGCAAATTATAAATCATAATAAGCACCTATGCTCTCACAACGTATTAATTTATAGCACTTCTGTGTATCTTTACCTATGCCAACATTTGAGAAATTGCCCAGCTCTAGTTGTACTACATACTCGTACACGTACATACGTGTTTAGTGTGAGGAAATTTATTGCAACCAGACGACAGAATTTTTATGAAGTTTTTACTTGTGTTATAAGCAACACGTCTTCGTCATAAAATACCAATCGAAGTTTAATACCTTTGGTAAAAGACTTTGATAGGTGATAAGATTTTGTAAATATTTATACAAAATCGAATTTGAAAATGGTTTAGGATTTATTTATTTTTTAAAGAGCGATAACTGTATGGGTTAGTTTTAGTTTCAAATTTTGTATATAATTTTTTTTTTAAGGTGGAAGGAAGAAGAGATCTGTTTTAAATAATAAATTTAGAGCATCATTCTTATAGGATTTTCATATACCTACACAATTAAGATGGTTCAAAAAATACTTACAAAAAATTTTGTGTTTTTATTTTTGTTCTCCGTTCTCTAAATATGTTCTCTCTCGGTTGAAAATACTTTATAAAAATTTTCAGGTCAAAAAAAAAATTTTAAGTGGTGTCACGTGGAAGTTTTATGTTATGGTTGAAACGGCCCGATAGCGATGCAACTCTACCGCGTGATCGTAGTGGAACGTCGGGCTCGCTCGGGCCAGCGAGTTTACTCACATGTTTATTAGAAAAAGCTATTCGGCGATGTACCACGTCTTCATATTCACCCCAGTAGTCCCCTCTATATTCATTTTATCTGCTTAAATGTTCGAACATAATTATTAAAAAAATACATGTAAATACACATTCACTGGAATAGGTTTACTCACATTTATCAACAAATCTTGACAAAATTTGCCGAACGAAAAAAAAAAAAAAGTTAAGAAAGTAGTAAATGAGAAACAGAATTTAAATATATTTTTCACTCTAGAATTGTTAATTCCACCTCAGAAAAGTATACAAAGTTTACTCGACGTTTGAATTTTCGTAATACATAGAATTCAAAACCTCCAAAACCTACTTGAAGCTCAATTTGCACTTCTGGAGGACTTGATTCGAGTGAGATTTAGGATGTGGTGCAATAATGAATAGTGCTGTGCAATGAAAGAATGATCATGTTAATTCAGTCGCCCGAACAAACAACCCTCCCACATGCGTGTCGGGCATATATCGTGGCAATATAAAACCCGATGTGGCACCTCTAAAAAATTTTTTATCGATCCAACTTTTTGAAATGTGTTTTTTTAAGTGAGAGAAGTAAAGAATGTATTTTCTGAATAATGATATATATATATATTTTTTATTTCATTTTAAGTACTTTTTAGGAAAGAATGATCCACAATCGGGCTCTTTTTTAAAAATACTTGAGAAAAGTTTTTTTTTGAAAATTTTTGAACCAGTTATGAGTGTGAGATGAAAATTTCAAAACTATCTCATCGTAATATCAAAGCACCATTCGGCCACATGAGATTTTTAATTTGGCAAAAAATCATAATTTTTATCTGTTTTGGAGATGCCAAAAAAATTAATCGATAATTGGTATTTTATCTCAGATATACTAATGATTTTTAATTTTTTTTTTTTTAATTTTCCTCACTTTTAACAATTTTTAATTTTTTTAACTAAGTATTTGCAACATGTTAGTATTTAGGACGGAAAAATTTTTTTGTAAAATTGAAAAAAAATATAAAAGCTGAATTTGATTTTGAAGAATTTTATCATGTACAATTAGATACAATATTGATTATTTTCTTAGTGAATTTTTTCATTATTCGAATTTTTATTTCTCATGACGTTAAAAAAAACAATAAAATCAAATAGATAAATGAGAATTATTTATAATTATAAATAAAAATGATAGTTAGGTATAGATAAGCTTGTTTTTGATGTTTTTGAAAATTAATTTCAAATGACACCAACATACAGATATATTTCGATAATTTATGTTTAAAAAAAATAAATGAAGATAAAATTATGAAATTAATTTTTCAATGCAGATATTGTATCTTATGATGTGTTCGAATAATCTTATTACATCATCTGTAAAACAATAATTTTTTTTGGCTTTCAGCTAATGGGCAGTTTGAGAAGCTATTAAAAATTGAAAAGTCGGGAATATGCTTCACGAAAAAATTTTCTTCTTTATAAAATATCTTCATAAAATCGAAAATTTTTCTCAATTTCATCTTTTATAAATATATCTAAACTAATAGTAATTTTTGTACGCAGATAATTATTTTTTCAGCTTGCTTTGATATTTTCATTTTCAAAAATTATGTAGATATTTTTACATTTTTAAGCTGATATTATTTTCAATGATCTAGCAGGTATTACTTATACGTATATTAGATGGATTCACGTGCCAAATAAATCAATTTAAAAATAAGCTAATCGAGTAGGTATCTCGTAAACAACTGAAGTTGATACGCGATTGATAGAAATGTTCTATAATTAATTTCAAATTTTTTTTACGTCAGCATAGATACGTCTGAGCTGTGATGGTGAACTCAATTTGCCCACGATATTATGTTCAGACCAAGGACAAAAATGCATGAAATTTTTCACTTGATTAAATCCATAGAAATGTTGGATATCACACTTTATTGCTATTTTTAATTTAAAAAAAAAAAAAATACAGGATAATTATGTATTGAAAAATACTAAAGCAAAGCTAGAGAAAATTTTTTTCAATTTTTAAATTATTTTGTCCGAATTTTTTCTCATTTGGACAAATTCCAGGCGCTTTTCAATATTCCAGATACCAGGTAAACTACACAGTGTGTTCTTCCCTGTCTTGTCAGACCTGTCTATAAATCCAACACCTACAGTTTATTGCTCCATTAGAAGGTAAACGTAGCACGTGGTTTATTTAGGTAATAATTTAACGTGTTTTCATATGATGATTGTCGTGTTGTAAATGATATAAAATCGATATCTACGCAATTTACGCATTCAAATGTGAGCATTTAGAGTAACTTTTATATAACTATTCGAATACATTACGCAGTGACGTAACCAGCGAGTAAAATCACTCGACTTTTGGTATATAGATTCCTCGGTCAAAAACAAAAAATATGTTTACACATCGTGTATTAATTTTCTAAAAACTGCTCATCATCTGATGAATGAAACACTTGGGAAAATGCATTTTTGAATTACTAAAAAAAATTGAATTTTTCAAATTTTAGCTCACGTGTCCCTTCTTAATTCAATTTTTTGCCTACCCGATTATATTTGAACCATCGCATCAGTTTCTGTATACCTTTTTCTATTCTGTGTTTGAATTTTTCCTCGTGTACGTTTTAGTCTCTGTTATTGTTGAATCATGTCAACGTGGAAGTGAACAAAATTACATAGGTACAAGTACGTACAATATTTCGTTATCCCACGTGCCATTTTTCTCATCGATTGCGTTGTACTTTCAAAATTTAACGTTTATTACGTATCTTGAAATTTTAAGTATATTTTATTATTTTCACTACTGAATATGGACTTTTTTTTTTTATTAATGACGAATAGACTCTACTCTTGTGACTTGGGTGGCCAATTTAACACTTTGAAGGTTGGAACGTTGAATGTAACTCGAATTTTTTATCGAGTAAATGTGCCGATCTCGATATTTGCAAGATGGAAATTCAATATGTAGACTGTGAATTTCATGTTTTGTTACATAACTTTTTACGATAATAAATTAAGTTTACTTGATTTTATCGCATTTGATCGGGTTTTAAGGAATATTTGTAATTTTTTTAGCATTTAAATTTCACTGGTATATAAAGGATAGGCGTATCTTTAATTAATATGCTAAAATTGTATGGTTAAATAATTGATAAGTAAATTATCAATAGTGTTCTGCATAATTAATCGAATATTTTTCACAAATAATAAGTACCCCTTTGATAAACGATGGAATACAAGTATTACTCAAAATCCAATATAAATTTATGAAAGAATCACACTCATAAAACTAAATCAATCTATTATTACTTATGACGAAAAATCATGTTTATAAGCAATAATCAATCATTGATTACAATACAATCATAAGACATATATGATATTAATAATGCTGAAATTATGTACCAACCTGAAGGCAACGAGAAGTAGCAATATCTACTGCTGGTATGTTTGTGTACCGTGACATATTGTACGAAGAGGGACACACCAAAGCGGTGGCCCTCCTCAGCAAAGTAATACTTCCCAGTATCGTGAAATATAATTTTCGAATGTTTCAGTACTGCAAAACTCGAAGATACGATGCAAACGATTGAAATTTTTCATAGTTAATTATAATCGATCACTAATCAACATCCGAATGCGAAACACATGAAAATCATGTATATAAAAATTTACAGAAGTACTGTATAGATATTATAAATGTATGTAAAAAAAATCAAAAAAAAAAAAAAAAAAACAAGAAAACAAGAAAAAAAAAAATTCCAA
>FIZR01025635.1:0-22801 GCA_900060175.1 Ferrisia virgata | reverse complement strand
ATGAAGGATTGATTTTATGATTTCAAGTTGAAATGTTGAGGAAAATTAGAGATATTAGTGGACTGCCAGCAGTGTGACATCATCATTGAACCGACACCAGTGGACTTATTTTATGAAGAATTGGTTTTATGATTTCAAGTTAAAATGTTGAAGAAAATTAGAGATATTATTAGTGGACCATCAGAGGTGTGACATCGTCATTAGACTAACATCAGTGGACTTATTTTATGAAGGACTTGTTTTATGATTTCAAGTTGAAATGTTGAGGAAAATTAGAGATGTGACATCAGTGGACTTATTTTATGAAAGATCGATTTCATGATTTTAAATTGTATGCTTTTTCAGCCTGATTTTCGTGACATATTACAATTATGATATCTGAAAGTGCATCGCGGATAGGAATAGTTCGATAGGCTTAAAATGTCGAGCCTCCCAAACGGCGCATCCAGGGCCCCTGCTCAATGTGCACCCCAATTTCAACTTCCTAGCTCATTTTGATGGGGAGATAGGAGAGGAACAGCCCTTTTTCAAGGTAAAAATGGAGGAACTCCCCACAACTCCTCTTAATTGACTTGAGAAGTTGATTGATTCTCTATCAATTGGCTTAAAAAGCGACAATTTTTGCGTTTTTGACTCCTCAGCACCCCTGCTCCCAAATTGTGGCATAACTGAATTTTGACCCAAGTTCATCCCCACTCATATATACATCTGATCCGCCACCAAACTAAGCCGATCGACCAAATTAGTGCGATTTTGCTCGGTATCGAGCGGAATAAATGATTCTAATGCTGGGGGAGGGGGAAGGGGGAGATTGCCTTAGTGGTATTCTAGAACCCAAAACGAATTTTTTTGACGGTAAATGACATAGAAAATCAGGCTAAAATAACGTTAAAAGTATATCGAGTTTCGAAACATGGGTGCAGATTGATTAAGCTATAACTTTGCTCCAACGAGGTAAGCTTGTATGAGTTGAATGGTCATTCTGTACACCAAATCAAACGTATCATTATACATATTAATATATCTGTAACTACATACATACCATCCTACGTATTTTCCGCAAAATTAGTCGGTAAGACGAGATAAGCGCGTGAAAATAAACACGATACGTAGGGCGTAAAACAGCTCAAAATCCTTTCGCTCGTATTATGCGTACCGAACGAAGCTCTAGCAACGTACTCGTAGGTCGCGTCCGTCGTCGTCCTGATTGATATTCCAACTACGGTCTGGTGCATCCATATTATAACTTATACATTGTATGCGAGCACATGTCTGTATTATTTGTAGTATACTATAGAGCAACTGTTTGGCCTGATGACGATAACCAGCCATACGAATGTACAATTTGGTGTACGTATTGTATATGCGGTATGCGCGTCTGCGTATGTATATGTATGTACTTATACGTACATATGTACGTACGTACCTACACGTCATAAATATTACCGTGTATATGTAATGTATGTGTGGTACATGCTCGTATTTAGTACCTACCTTCGTATGTGGTAGAATGGTAAGCGCCACTATACACCAATTGTTACATAATTATATACTCGACTATCATACCGTGTCATAGAGCACACAATCGTCTGTCGTGTACGCGTGTTGTATGTATTATTATATTTATGTGTGTGTGTGTGTGTGTGCGTAGTTAACATGGTGTGTGAAAAAATTTAAAAGAAAAAAATAAAACAAAATAAAATAACGCTAACAGTCTTCATCGGAAGTTGTAATGTACGAGTATACGATGGCTGTGGGTAAGAGACGTTTGAGAGGATACTCCTGTACAACTACACTATACAACTACACCCACTAGTTTATCTGCTGCTATGCCATGTATACAGTATATGTGTATGAATAAACCTAGTTGAACGTATTACGATTACAATGCAGTGTGGCACTGTGCACTGTGCACTGATAAGATATTATGGCGAGATTTCACGCTGCTCTCTTTTGTAGTTAATTTCGTACAAGAGTTGTTTTGAAGGATTGCCCGCGTCAGACAAAGATGACAAATTAATGGGAATCTGCGCTACCCGCCGTCCACGGTTCTTTTCTGTTTATTTTCTGACACGTCGTTCGGTCGCGAATAGCAAATACGCGTATTATAAATTTAAAGGAGCTAATTTTATTGTAGTGTGTGCTCGAAAATAAGGCGAAGTGAAACGAACACAAAACAGCAAAAAGGCATGGCCGAGTTTTAAACGTAGCGAAATAGACATACGAGTATGTATCTTGTGACATTTGTCGTGTCAAGTTGACTTGACTTGAGTTGCTGATGTGTTCTCACTCTCTCACTCACTCACTTGCTCGTTGTCGTTGTCGTCGTCAACATCAACATCAACACGATGAGTAACAGACGTTATTTAGCGTTGATTACTTCATCTTGTTCTCATCTCATCTTGACACGTCGCTCGTCGAAGGCGAAGACTGCGGTGTCTGGTCGATAAACAATCCATCGGGGAGTGTGTAAATGATACGTATAAATGCGCCAACTCAGCCAACACAGTATCTATGTACTACATAAATGCTTTTAATACTCTCTACATTTATATATATACACACACACACACACCATGTATAACTGTGCGCGTTTTCAATTCGCTCCTCCTCGACTACTCCGCACATTCTTGTTTAATTCTTATACCTAGGCGTGTGTAGGCTCGCTCACCGTACACTGTATTCGAACTCTCTTGTGCATTGTACATAATACCAAAAGGTTACTGTATGCGATGAAGTGTTTGTTGCACTATCATATTCTCTCTTTCGCTGTACCTCTCCCCATGCTGTTGTACGCATCATTAGACCGTACCGTAGACGTACCACTGACGTACATGTACAACATTAAACACATGTTGTTGTCGGTGGTGCGCAAGACGATCGCGATGCGATGGTGAAATTTTTTTTAATCATTTTGTTAATCGTTCTCGGCGATGATTACTTTGTGGGAGGCGTTTCACTATATGGTTAAAATTAACCACCCCGTAGACGTTTCGCTATCGCTGTTGTCGTATTCTGGTGTAGTACGTGCCTCAGTCAGTTGGCCGATTTGCGAAGAACGTCGGGTCGGGTCGTTTATGTACCTACGCTGCCTACTCGCACTTTGGCAGGCTACGAATTCGAAAAGACATGTGTCAATGAAGCGTGATAAAGTTTTCCAATACGATTATCTGTTTCGTGTACTTCGTTGGTTTAAGCTCTCTCTCGCTTATTCTATCGCTGTTGCACCGACCGCGCACACTGTCTATACTTACTTGATGTTACATTGATGCGTTTGTGTCGCAGGCTGATTTAATATAGGTAGGTACATACGTGGCAGGTGTGAAGAGGGTGAAATTTAAGGCAGGTTATAAGAGTAACGGTGTGATTGACGTGTTTTGTTTTATTGGCGGATACGTGTTGGATATGCGTGTATTGTGTATTTTCTTTAGTTGTGTGTAATTTGGACGAGAGAAGGATTTTCATAGGCTAGAAATTGAATATATTGCAGTGGTAGTATGAAATTCTGTTTTCGTGGTAGAGGTGAAGGAGGGAATGGAGAATATGGTAGCGTACAAGTCAATAAAGAGGTGTCATTTTATATTCAAGTACAGCTCGTACCAAACTAAATGTAGATTCTGGTACAATATGGTTTTTGGTTGTGAAAAACTCTTTGTGCAGAAGGTAAGCTTTGGGTGCAAAATACAGTTTTTTTTTTGGCGACAAATGTAATTTTTCAAGTGCAAAAGTAGTTCTGGGTGCCTAAAGTGGTTTTTGAGGACCAAGAATAATTTTTGAATGTAAAATGCAATTTTTTAGTGCTAAAAATAGTTTTTGGGTACCAGAAGTAATTTTTTGGTACTAAAAGTAATTTTGGGTGCCAAAAGTAGTTTTTTGGCATCAAAAGTATCTTTCGAGTGCCAAATTTTTATTGAAAAAAAATGGTTTTTGGGTTCCAGAAGTAATCGCGAAAAGTAGGTTTTGGGCAGAGCAATGGGTTTTTGGGCACAAAGCATAATTTTTTGGCTTAAACGGGATTAAGGGTGCTAAAAGTAATTTCTTGGTTCCGAAAGTAGTTTTTTGGCGTTAAAAGTATTTTTTGAGTGCCAAATTTTTATTGAAAAAAAAATGGTTTTTTGGGTTGCTCAAATAGTTTTTTGGTGTCAAAAGTATCTTTTGAATGCCAAATTTTTATTGAAAAAAAAAAATGGTTTTTGGGTTTCAGAAGTAATTTTTGAGGATCACTATTAATTTTTGGGTTCAAAATTATGATTTCAAAAAGTAATTTTTTTGTGTTAAAATTGATTTTTGCTGTCAAAAATTATTTTTTGGTATTATAAGTAAATGTTTGCACGCCAAAAGAAATTTTTGGATGCCCAATGTAGTTTTTGGGTGCCAAAAGTAATTTTTAGGTGCAGAATTTTAATTTCTCAAAGCAATTTCGGGTATGATTAGTAGCTTTTCAGTGCCGAAAGTGATTTCTCGCTTTCAACATAATTTTTTGCTGTCATAAGTTAATTTTGGTTCCAAAAGAAATTTTTTGGTGTAAAATGTAGTTTTTGGGTGCCAAAACTAATTTCTAGGTGCAAAAGTTTGATTTCTAAAAGTAATTTTGGGTGTAATTAGTAGTTTTTTGGTGCCAGTAATTTTTTGCTGTCATAGGTCATTTTTGTACATCAAAAGAAATTTTTGGCGCCAAAAAGAATTTTTTGTTATCATAAGTAATTTTTGGAAGTTGAAAGGAATTTTTGGGTGCCAAAAGTAGTTATTGGTCATCAAAAATAATTTTTGGGTGCAGAATGTAGTTTTTGGGCGCCCAAACTAATTTGTCGTTGCGAAAGTTTGATTTCTAAAAATAATTTTGGATGTAATTAGTAGTTTTTGGGTGCCAAATGTAGTTTTTGGGTATCAAAAGTAGATATTGGGTACCAAAAGTAATTTCACAAGTAATTTTTGGTTGTCAAATTTTGGTAATGAAAAAGAGTTTTGGAGCAGAATAAATAGTTTTTGGGCACCAAAAATAGTTTTTAGGCATCAGAAGAAATTTTTGGGTGCAAGTTCTCGAAGCAAATAAAATTTTTTTGAGTTAAAAGTAGTTTTTGGATTTAAAAGTAGTTTTGGGTGCAAAAGCTGTTTTTGTATAGAAAAGCCTTTTGTTTTGGGTGCAAAAAGTAATTTTTGTGTGGCTATTGTTGTTTTTTAAGTTTTTCTCACTCATATCTCCCATAAAATTGAACTAAGAGTTTAAAATTTTGCCTACAGATTGAGTAGGCTCCCTTGATGTACTTTTTGAGGATTCAAGCTGTTCACTTCATTCTCAACTTCAGAAAAATCTCCATAGATCTTATAACATGTATTAAAACTTTTCATCTCACTGAACCACTTCTGGTTCAGAATTAATTTAAAATCGTTTAATACGAAAATTTTAAACTTCAAAAATCGATGGTTAAAAATTTTTCATTTCTACGTATACGTTTCGATTTTTCTCTATTTCGTTGAATTGATGTTCATGTTCATCTTTATATTTTAAAGTCACCAGACCGATACAGCGTTATATTTAAAAATACTGCCATATTCTAATACGATTATTAGACGACTAATTACGTAAAATTTTAATATCGTAACTTCGCAACGATAATTTCATCGCTTAATATTCGCTCGTTAATCGTAGGTATACGAATTTATGTACGTTTGCTATATGCATTGTTGGATGTACGAAGCGGTTATATTTGTAATTAACGAGTAACAAAATTTGGCAATAAATCAGCTCGTCGCTGTTGAAAATTTGCCTGCTCCTCGAAAACAATACGTTCGTTCGGTACATTCGCGATGTACGTTTCCTGATGTTTCATTTGTGCAGGTTTGTAAACAGATTTAATTTTTGGCAGTCTCGATCTCGAACGTACATGTATGCTAACTAAGTACTTCCCTGCGTATCTACTTATTTGTATTATTTGTGCAATATATAAAACGAAATATGACTTGCGAGGCTGATAGGAGTAGAGGGGAACTTGGAAGTCACCACCGTTTATCATTTTTAGAAAGAAATATTCGCGTAATAAGGAGGCCCAAAGGTGGAGACGCTGACGAAAGCAAAGTAGACAAATAGTACAGCTTGTCAGTGTATAGAAAAAAGTCAGCCATTTCTAGCCGATGGTATGGCAGGTATATAAATAGTATGAAAAAATAAATGATACCTTTCGCAGAATGCCATTTTTGAGCGAAAAAAAAAGAGAGAAAATAAAAAGTGGCGAGCAGAATAGTCGGATAGGAGAACTGAGTGTATAGGTGGTAAATCATTTTCACGTTATAAAAACGATGTATAAATTTAAAGATTACAAATAACGACACCTCTTGTCGTCGAGCCACTCTGTTGGTCTTTTTCGTGAGCGTATATATACGATTTTTATATTACATTATAACACCATGTTGGCTGGAAAAATCAGCCGATATTTGTTAAATAGACGGGAAAAGTGACAATGTATAAAAGAAGTTATAGATGGAATTGGGGTGACACGTTTGTCCGCCTTAATATTTATCACTCGTCGATGACGTACCGATACAGCGTGTATTGCTCTTCACTTTTCTCTTCGACGATGATGTCCTTCCTAACCGCGCAGCGCCGTCTTCCTTGGTCCTTATATTGCACCGATCATCTTATGTATAGCCTCGTGTAAACACATTTTTCTCAATGTATAAAGAATATGTACTACAGAGGGGTAGTTTTTTCATGAGGATGTGGGATTTTCATTTTCGTTCAATGGCTAAAAACGAATAGCTAGGTAGATAGTGGATACGTGTACCTTTTTTTTTTTTTATATTATGATTGTGTGAGTACCTAGTTGTGGTGGCAGATCCATTAATCCTGTTGCTGTTGGTAGCTGAAGTTTGCTTTGAAAAGACAGTGATGTGGTAAGATCGAACAGGTAGAAAGATGCAATTTTTCATGATATTGATTTATTAGGGATTTCTTTTTTGGTAATTTTTCAATTTTTGAATGTTTGATGTGGGGTTTAGAGGTGTAAAATATCATTAAATTGTGTGAAAGATGAATCTTTGGTTTAAAAATTACTCAAAACATTATATGTAATTCAGAAAAATTATTTAAAAAATAGTAAAAAAAAAACTGCTCAAATTTTTTTGAAGTAATGTTTTGATTTTTTCAAACATTGAAAGTTGAAATGACAATCGTTATAAATTTTTTTATATAAACATTTTGCTCAGGTATTCGGTATATTGAACAATATTATTTCATTATTTATGGATTTGTTATGTATTTTTATAGAATTTTGTAATCTTCTGATTGTTTTTAAAGACGTTTTTTTGTAGCAATTTTTTGGTTATGTTAATATTTCTAATTATTTTTCAAGTATCATTTTTACAAATTTTCATCTGTTATTATGAATTTTTAAATACTTTTGTCAGTATACGGATCATTTTTACATTTTTTTTTTTTAATTTTTTCATAATTTCGAGAGTTTTTCAGTGTTTTTTTTTTTGTGATTTTAAATTTTTGGTAATTGAGTTATCAGTGTGGAACACAAAAGAAATAGGATTAAGAAAAACTGATATTCGACCTCAATTAGTAGGAATCGACATGCTACACGTTGTTTTTTTCTTCCGTCATAATCATTCCATAAATGTGATGGTGCGGGAGGAGAGGGCACTCAAAAAGTCGTATCTAAAAAACCGGTAGATGTATAGTTGAGCTTTGTGCTTTTCCCTCATGATTACAGATTTGATAATGTAATCCATCTCAAAAGTCGAACTTGTAGCTTTTAACTTGAAAGTTGAGCTCTGAGCTTTCATCTAAAAATTTGATTCGAGCTTTCATCTCAAAAGTATACCTATTATGATATATTTGATCTCAAACGTCAAGTTTTGTGATTTCATCTCAGAAGTATATCTTTGATGATATATTTCATCTCATAAGTTGAACTTTGAGCTTCACTGTAAAGTGTAGGCTTCGAGCTTTGATCGGTAAACTAGTGTTTCAGCCTTCATTTTGAAAGTTAGACTTTGAGCTTCAGCGTTCTCAAAAGTTGAGGTTTAAGGTTTCGGGTTGAAAGTTGGGCTTGGAACTTTCACGTGAGCGTTTATCTCAGAAGTTGAGCAGTGAGCTTCCATCATAAAAGTTAAACTTTGAATTTTTCTCAAAAGTTGTGCTTTAAACTTTCCTACCAAAAGTTAATTTTTGAGATAATTTCTTAAAAGTTGAGCTTCAACATTCTCAAACGTTGAGGTTTAAGCTTTCGAGCTAAAAGTTGAGCTATGAGCTTTCAACTCAGAGGTATATCTTTGATGATCTTAGAAATTGAACTTTGAGCTTTGTCTTAAAATGTAAGCTTTGGGTTTTGATCTCTAAATTTGGGCTTTAAGCCTTAATCTTGAAAGTTGGACTTCCTGCTTTCATCTCAAAAGTTGGACTTTGAGCTTTTATCGCAGAAGTTGATTTTTGAACTTATTTCTTAAAAATTGAGCTTCAACGTTCTCATAAGTTGAAGTATAGGCTTTCAAGATGAAAATTGAGCTTGGAACTTTCATCTCAGAAAATGAGCTTTGAGCGTTTATCTCATAAGTTGAACTGCGAGCTTCTTTCTCAAAAGTTGTGCTTTAAACTTTCATATCGAAAGTTGATTTTTAACATCATCTCTTAGAAGTTGAGCTCCAACATTCTCAAAAGTTTAGGTTTAAGCTTTCGAGCTGAATGTTTAGTTTTGAGCTTTTAGCTCAGAGGTATACATTTTGGCTTTTAACCTTCGTCTTAAAAGTTAGACTTTGAACTTTCATTTCAGAAGTTGATTTTTGAACTTATTTCTTAAAAGTTGAGCTTCGACGTTCTCATAAGTTGAGGTTTAAGTTTTCAAGCTGAAAGTTGAGCTTGGAGCTTTCATCTCAGAAGATGAGCTTTGAGCGTTTATCTCGTAAGTTTAACTATGAACTTTTGTCTCAAAAGTTCGTACTTTAAGCTTTCATCGCAAAAGTTGATTTTTGAGCTTCTCTCAGTCGAATGATGAGCTTTTAGCTTTCCGAATTTATCTCGTCAATTTCGAATCTCCTTTCAATGCTCCACATAACTGAACAAAGAGAATCATCGTCACCAAAGAACCTTCCTCCACCCACCTTTATAGGCAATTTCTTCACCAGACCATCAAGAGGAATTCGTAAAATTGAAAGAGCAAAGTCAAATTTGGATTTTTTTTGAAACAAATTGAACTTGTTGGCATCCAATCCAGCTTGTTGTCTTCCTGGTGCATTCAATTGTTTTAAATTTCATCGACATGGGAATTACAGGAGCATCTAGAAGGGCATTTCAAAAATGATGTTTTCAAGCCTAGAATACTCTCAGCCCTCCTCCCCTTAAAAAAAATTTAATTAAAAAATTGGATCAAGAAAAAAATGTTCGATTTTTTTATTGAAAAAAAAAGAAAAAAAGAAAAGAGAAATGGACCCTGGGAAATTATGCTGGTCGCTGGGTACAAAATTTTTCTTCATAGACTAGGCTGACTTTGATGTTCGATTCACAAGTCAACGAAGCATTTGCAATCAATTTATTAGCTAGTAATTCTAGTCAATTTGAAAAAAAAAGAAGTGTAAGAAAAGAACACATCCCTGTTAAGTGCATGATACACTGAATCAAGTGTATTATTTTTACCTGTTGACTGAAGGGATACGTTTTCTGGAGGATATTGTGGTATAGACGTATACGGTTTTTTTTTGGTGGGTGCTTCTACATAAGTCTACGTACTTGCGCGTGTCGTTGGTAAATATATATATATATATATATATGGTAGGTAGGTACTGCGTACGTTACAATGCTAGGCCACAACAAACAACGCCATCATCCCCAACTCCCCATCATCATCGTCATCATCGTCATCATCATAAAACGCCGAGGGTGAAAGGAAAAGGAAAAACACATCAGTCGTTGTCGTCGACCTCGTGCTATAGTCGTTATTCGATTTTTCATGCAGACGAATTATGGTAGCTGAAGGCAGCACAGCACAGAGCACACCACCACCCGGTAGTGGTGGCTACAAAACAACTCGTTGACAAATAACATATTTAAACGAGGGTTCATCTTCGTGTCAAAGTGCTTTTGAAATTTAAATACACGTCGACCCCGCTCGGCGGCTCTCGGTTTTCCGACAACATACTATACAAATATAGGTGTATAAAAGAGAAAACGCCGGCTGAAAGAAAACAAACAATATGCTAGACCAGAAAATAGGCTATCGAGTACACTACGATGATATGACGGCGTAAAATATGGTGTAGGTGGTGGTGGTAGGAGTATCCAGAAGGGACAAGCTAACTGTACATTTTTATAATCATTGGAATCTCTACCCTTAAGGAAGCTGAATAGTGGCGTTTACTTATTCGACTACTTAAACGTGCTGTGTGTGTGTGTGTATGTGTGCGTTAGACTGTTTGTGTGTAATATTTTCGATTACGATTTTGGTTTTATCATTTTGACAACTGTTGCAACTCGTTCTGGTTTCATCTTGTTCGAGTTATCATTTTATATTTTCTGGTAGATTTTTCGTATCGAGTATAGACACGCTCCCCCCCCCTTCCCTTGGTTTTTGGTATAAACTATAAATTGCATAGATATATTTCACCCCGGTATACATGCTGTAATACCACTACACGATACATCACGATTTACGAGAGGAAAAATTAAAGCTATTTTTTTATCCGAATATATGGTTACACGTCTTTTTTATTTTTCCTTCTTACTCGGTTTCTCTGCTCCTGATGCTCGTGTTTTGAATTGAATTTATCGATAGTGATGTATTCGGAAAGTTGAATTTGTAGCGATGATGCCCCCTTTCGCTGCCATTGTACCTTACATTTTTCTACCCATTTTTCATTTTCCAGCAAAATTATTTCGTAAGGTTGAGGACTTGACATGTATACGTTTGATTGTTCGTACAGCTATGTAAGAGATGGAGAAAGAATGAGGGAGGATTTTGATTACAGAGTATGTAATGGATAATACATAGAATCTCATTAATGAGTGGCCACCGTGTCCGAATTATGAGTTTAATTATACTGTGTTGTTTTGTTTCATTTCATCGTATAAACCAATGATTTTTTCGAGTAGGTAGGTACGTAGGTAGGTAGGTAGAAATAAAACAAAGCGCAGGCCAAGGTGTTAATTAAATTACATTTTGTGAATTTTACGCGCGATGAAGTTAAAAAGAGGTTTTTATTTAGGTTTCACGAGAGTAGACATACGTAGACGTAGGCAAGGCACTTACACGTACGTTTATTATTTATGTAAAAATATACACCGCAAAATATAGCCTATATCTATACAATTGTACAATAAAATTATCACTCGTAAATTATGTAATCGACGACGACGACGACTTGTAAGGTACCTTCCCAATGACCTGTATTTTTAGTATATGTATGTGTGTGTGTGTATGTGAATTGAAAGTGTAATAGATGGCAAATATTTATAGACTAATCGTGTCTTCAGACGAGCAGATCCCTATACACGTATAACTTATATATATATTGTGTGAGAGGTGTTTTTTTTTTCGAGATTTATTTCGAAGCGAGAGAAAGAACGAATGAACGAAAGAACGCGAATTCTGTAACAGATTAGTCGAGTTCGAGTGCTTCGAGATGATACGAAAAAACGATAAATGCGTGAAATGTTGTTGTAATTCGCCTTATGTAATTTATTCATTTTCATCTTACCTATTTGATATAGGAACCTAGATTGTTTATTTTTTTTTTTTTTTTCATTATTATTATTATTTAGATGTGGGATGATGTTATTTCTTTGTATAAATTTCTACGTGAAGATAATCTTCATATTTTTATTTGTACAGAATAAAAGTGATAGGTATGAGAGAATAAGAGGTGGAGGTTGCTATCAAAAGTGTGACTGTTTTGCTAAAATTATTTTCGATTTTGGTAAAATTTTATTTAAAAAATTATTTGTCATTTTCAAATAGAAAAAAAATATATATTCTGGCGGTATTTTTGAATGATTTGGAGTGGATTTTTGGATTCTGATGTAGATTTGTAATACCCCTATGTAAACTAATGGTCCCCGAAGGGTCGAAGAAGTTGTCTATCGTGGTAGTAAAAGTCACGAAATTATCTAAAATTTTTGCCCTTGAACTCTCGCTTTACTCAAGGTGAATTTTTTCAAACGATGAGAGACTGGCGCAAAAATCTGTAGTATGTAAAGGCCTAATGGGAGTGCACAAGGACCTGAGTAAAGATCATATGTTGGTTCGACTCTCATTTTATGTCCAAAATTTGGAAAATTTATAGATTTTTTTATGCTTTTTTTTTTTTTATTCACGTCTCTGGTGAATTGAATCAAAATTATGAATGTTTATTTTTATCATTTTTTGTACTTGATGTAAAAAATCAGCGATTTATAAAATTTATTTATTTTTTTATTTTTTTTGAAGGTTTTTTAGTTTTGAAATTACGATTTGAGCGATTTCATCAAATGATATTTCGAAGGATTTATTCATTGCTTTATAAAATGAAAACTGTGCATTTTTTGAGCAGTTTTTCTCAATTTCTGTTTAATTTTTTTTAATGTGTAAAATGACGTTTTGACGATTTTTTCATAGTTTTATACCCTTTAAATAACAAACATTCATTTTTTTTTGATGATATTATTCGTTTTTTTGTTTTTTTATATGTATAAAATGGATTATTGACGCGTTTTTTCATT
Organism: Ferrisia virgata; assembly: GCA_900060175.1. NCBI lineage: Eukaryota > Metazoa > Arthropoda > Insecta > Hemiptera > Pseudococcidae > Ferrisia > Ferrisia virgata. The sequence goes on along the minus strand of FIZR01025635.1, from coordinate 10,110 downwards.
TTTTTCCCAGTTCGAAATTGTAACTTTGCTATTTTTAATTTTTGAATCGTTTTTTTTTTTTTTGTATTTAAAAAATTTTTTTTTTCATTGTTTCACCTTTTGAAAGTAAAAGATAAATATTTTTGTGATTTTTGTGATTTAAAATGATATTTTGATGCAATTTTTTCACCAGTTCATTTGCAAAATTCCAACAATTTGAGCGTTTTGAAGTTTTTCTTTGCTTTTTACGCTTTTGATCTGTAAAATGACATTTTTGACCCTCCAAATGCGAAAACTTGTCTTTTTTTGGTTTTTGGTCTTTTTTAAGCTGTGGAATCACATTTTGAATGATTTTTTCGCGTTCATTTTGCACTTTTTTCAAAATTTTTTCGTTTCTTTTTGTTTTTTTATGGGGTGTGAAATTACGTTGAATAACTTTTTTTTCGTAATTTAGCATTCTAAAAGGGAAAAATAAGCAAGTTTGTGAACAGTTTTTTTCTTTTTTTCTTTATTTTGACCTATAAAATGACATTTTGAATAATTTTTTTTTTCACAGTTTCACAATTTGATAATGAATCGACATGTTTTGATTTTTGACGGGGAGGGGGAGATTTTTTAACTCGAAAATTATATTTTAAAACGATATTTTCATCATCTTACTTGCAAAATGTGAAAATTAAACACATTTTCAATTTTTTTTCAACTCCTTGTTGTTTTTTTTAGCTGTGAAATCTCATTTTGTAACATTTTTCTATCATTTTGCACATCAAAAAAGAAAAATTTACGTTTTTTGAAGAATTTTTTCAATTTTTTCGTTTTTTGAGCTGTAATTTCATTTTGAACGATTTTTACGTTTATTTACATTTTTTTAAATATTTTTTGGCATGTTTTTTGACTTTTTAAGCTTTTTAATAAAGTTTTAGAACAATTTTTTAATCAGTTTATATTTTTCAAAACATGTGTTCAGTTTTTATGTTTCTTTTTGAGCTGTAAAACGACGTTTTTGAACAATATTATCATCATTTTACACCTCGAATGCGAAAAATTATCATTTTTAATCCAGTTTTTTTTTTTTGTTTTTCGACTATTATTAAGTTGATATTGAATAATTTGTTCATTATTTTACAAATTTTTTGAAGATATTTTCGGTTCTGGTGTTTTTCGAGGTATAAAATAACACTTGAACAATTTTTTCGTCATTTTACTCTAAATGACATTTTGATTTTTTTTTTTGCTTCTTTTTAACATGAAAAAAATGTAAAATTCACCTTTTTCGAATAGTTTTGTCGTGATTTTAAATTTTGTGATAATTTTTTCCGAAGTTTTTAGAGTTTGTAAAGTGACTTTTTGAATGATTTTTTTCATCATTTTACTCCCTAAGAGTTGAAGGATTGCTAGCTTCTGAACAATTTTTCATTTTATTTATATTTCTAGAATTTCAAAATGATATTTCGAGTCACTTTATTTGTCATATTACATTGGGGTGGTGGGGGGGGGGTGCTAAGGGCAACCTATGTAAAATAAAAAAGCAAAATTTATAATTTTTCATTTCATTATACCAGAAAAAAATTGATACGAAGAAATAAATTGAGCTGAAATATGAAAAAAATCGTGAAAATCGTAAAATCTGTTTCAAAGCAAAGGGTGTAGATATCACGTGAGAGAGTTTAACGATATTTCAATCGAATTGGAGTACTTTACGCAGGAAGATGAATGAAGATACAATCGTGTTTAGAAGAAGCAACAAAAGTGATGATAAATCTAGATTTTGAAAAAATTTTTCCCAATTTAAATTTGAGGGAGAATTTTTGCATTCTACTCAACTAACTTCTAACTAGGTAACTAAAAAACGACAAACAAATTCAGATTAATTATTTGTTGTGGGAGAAATAAAAAACATCGATTACGACAATCTAAGCACATATCATAACAACATTTCCAACTGGTACACTAACACTTCTGCCACCGATCAGAATATTATACTCGTTGCAAACCGCCATCGACACATTTGGTGCAAATAAAAAGGCGTTAGTAATTTTTCATGATACGCCATAATAATAAAATTATAATCACAATGATGATGATTGTTGCGACTCGATGGAGTGAGTATCGAGTTTATACACAACAAAATGTACAATCAAACGTCATGTATAATATAATATTACGTTAGATGCGATAAGCATACAAATATCTATACGCGAATCGATGGTCGTAAATCCGCCATCGTAAGTCGTAAATCTCGTCCGTTTGTCGGATGATTTTTCGTTTGATTTTTATTTCTGGCCGAAAGCGAACGCGAGTGCGACTGCGACTGTGTAATTAAAACCCATTTCAAAATCAAAACTCTTTTCTGATGATTAATTGCTCGACGAATGGTAAACGAATGGCTGGGTAAAGGTGATAGCAGAATATCATTGTCGATGGCGTGATGGAAATTTTTGTACAACGTGTCGTCGAGTCTCGCTATCGTCGATATCGATTATGATCCATGCGTGGTTCTATACGTATACTCCTGCGCGGCCTAAGCGAATATTCAAGTGATCCGGACACGTGGAAATGATTTTTAGGTCAAATCAGGCTGGCTGTAGTCGTCTCCACATTTCGCGTAGTGTTTGGAAATTCCATTCCGAGTCGTACGGTATGTTTACAACCAGTGTATTATGATGTACTTATGTGTATTATCGGGTAATTCATTGTTCGATGTTCGGTCGATTTGAAGGGCGAGGGGAGGGGGTCACATTTACGAGGACACGCTAAGAGAGGATAAATAGGATAAATCAATACGCTCTTATATCAAATTATTGGTGAAATAAAAAAGACAAAAAAATTATTACTCGGTTTTCAATCGAAATGTAATTTTTTTTTCTCATTTACATTGTTCGAATTACAATCCCATTTGGGGTTTCAATTCGTTTCTCGCAGGTATTCGGTTGTGTTAAGGGGGGAATTTTTTGTGTAATATTAGCGTTGGAAGAAAATTTTTCTCATTCTCAACTCTCCTATTTATGCTGTCGTGCCATAGGGGAAGAAGCTATGCTCAATGGGTCCTTAAAGTGAACTCAAAGCGGTCGTGTTGAAATTCCCAAGATAAAAAATTAAAAAAAAATTTCCATTAATTCAATTCTTCTTCTGTGATATTTTGATCATTTTTTTCGTCTGGTTGCAAAAAATCGATCTATGTAAACTTTAAAGCATCATTGGAACCTCGTAGAATAATATCGAATTTAATTGCTCTTTGAAATTTACATTCAATTTTTCCTGTCGCAAAAAAAAAAAATGATTGGAACTTCGTTTTTTTGACCTTCATAATAGGTACTTTCTTACTGTTTTTTTTTTTTTTTTTTTAGAATACGGACGATAAGAGGAAATGGCTGTTGTAACCAACCTTAATTTGTAGAAATGGCTAGTTAAATGCTAGCTCATTTTGGAAATAAATAATTTGTAATTTTTTTTTAAATTCTAATTTAATATTTGTATCGATGAAATTTTACTAAGAAAGGCAGTGTCTTTCAGAATGAAAATTTCTCAGAGAAAATCCGTTCAGAAGTATCCGAACAGTTATGCTGGAAAACCCAATCCGATTCCCAACCTTGATATAAAATTTTTTAACGACGAGCATTACCCCCCCCCCCTTCCATTGATTTTTTGTTCAATATCTTGAGAACTATGAGTTCTAAATGTGTTGTTCTGGAGTTATGAAAATATATTCAGCTCTTGTATCCGAATTGGAATCCAAAAAATAGGCGTCCGAAATCTGTAATTTTGTAAAATGTGTCACATTGACTCCTAAATTTGGATTTTGAAGCCTTTTTCTGAAGCTGGATTTCGCTCCAAAGGGCAAATAATTATTAAAATCGAGTTTAGCGCCAACAAAACCCCCAGGATCAGATTTATTTGATTTTTGGGCTAATTTTTTATAACGATGCTATCCTAAGTGTTGCACGTAAAATTAAATTTTCTTACAAATATTTCAAGTATCCCAAAATAGTCTCAAAGGTAGAAATTTCAACCCCTACGTAGGGCTTAGGGCCGAGGAGAGAGTATTGAATTTCGAAATTATGCCCAAAATGAGTATTGAAAATTTTGTAATTTTTTCTGATTTTCACAAGCTAGAAAATAATGTTTGTGAAATGGAAAAAATCATAATTTAGAAAATTTTTTTGAGATGGAAAAGCGAAAAAAAAATCGAATTTTTTGTAGTGTTAGCGAATTTGATACGGCATCGTTCTAAAAAAATTTGAAATAAAATGACTTTTTTCAATTTCTAAATATGGCTTTGTACTTCTCCTCCTTTTCCCCTCCTCCCCCATTCAAAGAGCAAAAAATTACAATACCTTCAATTGAAATTTTTATGTGAATTTTGAAATTTTAAATCGATTTTAGAGAGATTTCAAATTATTACCAAGTTCATTTTAGAGATAATTTTGCAATTTTTTCACCTCCCCCCCCCCGAAATTTTCGATGTAATTTCAAACGTAAAACTTTCTAGTACGTACTAGGAACGCAGTAGAATTTATGTCGTGGGGGGGGGGGTAATATCAACTACCGTTGTACAATTTCCAACTGAAACTAATATTTTCTTATGCGTTCAGAACAATGTTTTTCGTGATAAAATTTGCGAGTGAAAATAAAACTATTTTCAATTAATAAAAATTATATATATTTTTTTTTAATTTGTATTTTGTTGGGAGTGAGCAAGAATTCTCGTCTAAAAACAACCTTTCTTCGAACTAACTGATTGTTAAAGGCCAGACTCGTAGCGATGAATTTTTTCAGAAATGCCAAATCAACTTACATATGGATAAGGAGCAGTAAACTAGAGAAAAATAGAAGCCCCCCTTCTCCTTCAATGTAACAAAATTTCGCATTTTATTAGGAAATTTTACTGTGTAATTTTTTGCTATTCTATCGTTAAATGTTTTCAAACAAAAAAAATCATTCAACAATATTCTGATTTTCTATTCTTCTTGGAGCTGTAAAAACTAACAAAAAATATTCAACAGCCGTAATTAGTGTGGTCAGAATTTTTCCAATTGAGGGATTCTCATTTTCCCAGAATGACGCGTAGGATGTGTGAAATTTATCAGAAGTGCAGTTTCTCTCAAATTCCATGTGAACCCGCCTAGGCGAAACAAGGGCACAGTTTTGAAAACATAAGACTTGTTCTATCGTCGAGAAGAATATTTTTTGGAACTGTTGATACTCGAATCTCATATGTAAATTGAAAAAGAATATTATGATAAATTTTTTCGAGGGGCTCATGCCCTCTTTGACCCTTCCCCATCCCGTTCACTGCGTACCTGACCAAGACTTGAAGTCACCGTTGTAGAATAGTCGGCCAAATTAGAGACTATTTATGCCTAATTGTGAAATACTCGTAAAACTCTAGAAAGCTGGTCAACTTTTCAGACGCTCTAGAAGTGAGCTCTTCGTCCCCCTTTCGCTTACGTTACATCCCTGCTAACTACGTACAACTGAGTAGTAGCATTTATATGTGATATGCCTACCTAATAATATTATGATAAGTGCTCTGGAAAAAAAAACCACTCGCAGGCCATAAAAAGTATACAGAAGAAGTGAAAAAAAAAAACGCCACCAGGCTGGCAACAACATTATACTTACGTACGTAAACGTACTTACATTAAAAAGCAAAAAAAAAAAAAAAAGAAAAAAAAAATGTAAAAAAAAATCCACACACAATCAACAACAACAAAACAAGTAAAATAAACTAGAAGAAGCGAAAAGACAAAAGAAAACGTGCAAAATGCTCATATCACGCGTTTCCATACTCTATCGCGTTTACATGCAACATGGCTGCCCCGTTCTTCCAACTCTTTATTGACAAAACAATAAACTCGTAAATCAATTTAATTAATAAAAATACTACTACGCGACGACTCTCGTGTTTCGCCCCTTCCTCGACTCTGCTCTGCTGTTGGCTGGTTACTAGAGCTCTGTAGCTGTGGCCCCGCGTGCGTTCGTCTGTTTTTCTTTTTTTTCCCTTCATCTTCGTACCTTTTCTATCTGTAATATGTGCCGTGTGTTTTTGTTATTCTCTCTTTTTCTGTCTCTGTCTCGATCTCTTAAGAATACGTAATATGCTTTATGTATACCTATGTGCTCTGTTCTATTCTGTAAAGACTGAGCAGGTATATGTAGAGGTACGTTATTCGTGTTTTGTATAATATCCCTTCGACTTTCACGCTTCGAGGTGTCGGTGTCGCTATGTCTTATAGTCGCCTCCTACTGCAAAAAAAAAAAAAATAAAAAAAAAATTACAATAAAATAAGAAAAGGCCTTTCTATATGAGCTCGTTTTATCGATGAAGGCGACAACCATATTACGTAGGCAGGTACCAGGTACCTAATACCTATAAGGTATTTACCTATCCAGTACCTATAAGCTAATTACTTACAGCACGAGTTATAGCTTCTCGTATTGGACCGAATCGACTCTCGGAGTTATAATAATGTGTACTGTGCTCTGTTTTATATAGCACATAGATCAAGTCAACAGATATCCATAGCTCTTGCTTTGTGTTGACAAAAGAATAAAACGATCGAAATAAAACTTTTTATATTATAATACCATAAAATAAGCATCAAACTGGGTATAGTAATGCTTGAAAATAAAAGGAAGAAAGATATAGAAAGAACGAATAGAAGGAAAAAAGGAGCATAGAGACGCTGTAAGAAGTTGTGCACTCACGTAATATCAAGTCTTTCTGTTGCTCCTGATAGCAAGAGGAATATACGATACTAAAAGGGGCTGGGGAAAGGTAGAAGCAACAGAAGGGTATAACGTTGGGAGTGAAATTTTGAAAAGCTCGCAAACTTGACAGTGGGTAAAACTAGAAGAATCAGTGCAGTGTTGTTGTGGTCGATGCCACAACCTTTTAAAAAGGGGAGACGATGAATATGTACACCATCCACCACCTTATTCCCTGTATCCCCCCTTACTGTCCTGTCGCCGTTCCGATCGTCTATTTTCGGTGGATTGTTTGTATACGTATATAGTATATTTACTATATAGTCTTCTTAGATAACTCGGTTATGATAATGGGCGTAACAATTGAAAAAGAGAAAACAATTCACCACTCGGTTTCACCATTACCGCACTCATCTTACTATACTTTTCTTGCTGCTTTAATTTACTTATAAAATTTTCAAGCCACACTAGCGCCCGCGACACGGTTATATAGTTTACGAAGTAGAAGAAGAAGAAGAAGAAGAAGACGACGACGACGACGACGACGAATAAACGGATGGTTGGTGAAAGTTCGTCATTTTGACGAAAAAGCCAACTAACCCGGCCTTTTTGTTCTTCCGTCTTGCTTTTGTTTTTACCAACGAATGCGAGGAACAATACAGATGAAAACCGTTATCTGCAAGTCGCCGTCGCCAGCCACCGAAGACGTCGTCTTCCATCGTCCTTCGTCGTCGACGACGACTTCTTCTGTACTACGTGGTTTGCTTTTTCTTCTTTTTACGTACGCGTCTTGTCTTGTCTCTTGTCTTTTCTTGGGGATTTTTTTTTCGGGAGTCTTTCTTCTTATTTTACTTTTTTTTTGGTTTATTTCAATTATACTTTTCTCTTTATTGCATTGATGATGCTCGCGAAGTTTTCTTTTTCTTTTAAGGGGTTTTTTTTTTTTTTTTAGCTCATGGAAATAGCGAAAGAAAGGAAGAATGTAAGAGATAAGGGATTTGGCAAAAGTTTAAGGATTTTTGAGACGAATGTTTTGTTTTGAACAGGTTTACCGGAATAGGATTTTAATTTATGAGTTCGAGAATGCGAATAATTAGTGAGCTAGAGTGAAGGGAAAACTGTACCGTGGGATTTTTCAAGTTGAAAGGTATAGCAAAGGGAATAATTCCTTTTAGAAAGAAGTATAGATGTAGAAATATATTCATTGTTTAAAATGCAAATGTCATAATTGTTATTGATTCTATCTCGATTAATTTTTAGTCTACTAAAATTCATATGTTATGCGAATTTTGATAATTTTTTGAAAAAAAGTGATATATTTTTTTCAGTATTTTGATCAATTTCTTATTATTTAAATTTTTTTTTCAACATTGTTTTAACTTTGTGAGTTTTTACGACATTTTTATCATTGTTATGACCTTTTTTAATGTGTTTTGTGTAATCTAAAAAAATAATACAAATGGTTCAATTTTTTTTTTGGAATTTTTTTGATGTTATTTTATAATATTTAAAATTTCTTTTTTCAAATTTTCATAATTTCTTTTTTCAAATTTTCATAATTTCTTGCAGCTCCAAGCACTTAAAGAGTGTTGAAAACTAAAGGTTTTAATTTTTCTAATCTTTTGAATCTTATTGATGGACCTCGTCTGGAGGTCTTCTTAAGCCTGAGAAAGAAAGGACCAGTAGTCTAACACCCCCTTTTCGTTTTGCCTTATTATTCGTATTTAAGTGATTTTTTTTGAGGGGTATTGAAGAGGCTGTAGTGTGAGGGGGAGGGGGTGTTTTGAATGATTTTTCATGATGTGGATTTCACTTTCATATATTTATTCAAAATTAGCTCGAATCTTGTCTGTAAAAAGTATCTTCTCCTTGTCGGGAAGATGAGGAGGGTTTTCATCTTTTTAACCTTGAAAAAAGTCTCTTATTCGCATAATCCTCCCACAAATTCAAATTGAATACTGAAATTTGATATGTAGATTTAGTAAGCCTTGTAGATTTGGCATAGAGTCTGAAGCTACTTTTGATGTTAACAATATTTCAGCGCCTTTGCATTCCCTTGCGGCTCCATTACGCGCAAAATGAAGTTTTAGGCCCAAAAATTAGGTTTTTGCTGCAGAACCAACTTTTGGATGTAGAAAGTGGGGATTGGGTGCAAAAAAGGAACTTTTGCGTGAGCAAATAGTTTTGGACTGGGAAGTAATTTTTCGGAGAACTGTAATGTAGTTTTGGGCACAAAAGGTAGATTTTGGGCCCAGGATAATTTTTGGACATCATTATGGTAGTTTTGGGCACAGAGTAGTTTTTGGTTGCTAAATGTAGGTTTTGGGCACAAACAAATTTTGGGCACGTTAATATAGTTTTGGGCACTATTCTGCAATTTTGGGCACAGTGTGGTGTTAGGGTGCCGAATGTAGGTTTTGGGCACAAATCAGTTTTGGATGACATTTGGTTTTGGGCACTATTATAGTTTTGAGTGCAGTAGTGTGGTTTTGGGCACCGTTGTATTTTTGATTACAGCAAGGTAGTTTTGGGCACAAAAGTACCTGTTTGGTGCTGCAATGCAGGTTTGGGCACAGAATAGTTTTTGGATGCTAAACATAGGTTTTGGACACGAATCAATTTTGGGTGCAGTACATAGTGTAGTTTTGGGCACCATTGTATTTTTCATCACACGAAGTTAGTTTTGGGCACAAAAGTAGATTTTCGATGCTGTAATTAAGGTTTGGGCCCAGAAAAATTTTTAGGTACTAAATGTAGGTTTTGGGCGCTGTATCTTCTCTTCGAATTGCACTAAAAGGGTTAAATTTGATATGTACAATTATTACAAGTCTGGAATGTATGCCCTTTGGAAGTTTGGACTTTGGAGACGGCCCACTACACCTCCATGCCAACCAGAAAAAATTTTTTTGCATGTTTTTTGAAGTTTTTGAAATTTTTCCTACTTATATCTTTCTATCTGGTTGAACCAACTGGTTGAAATTTGTCATTTAGTTTTCGTAAAGGATTCTAGAAGTCAGGAGTACCTTAGGGTGGTTTCAAGTATGCGTTCCGAAATTAACGTCCACATATTTATGGATTAAGAGTTTTTTAGTCTCTTCGCATTTACAATATTTTATTCAATCTTAAATCTAACTTGACCTGGAAATTGTGAGACTTCTCGTCTTTACAACAATTTAAAAATTCCTTAATGCTAACAAAATCACAATGTCTGTTCTTCGGTTAAGTCCGGGTTTACAAAATAAAAATGTTTCTTCTTTGGTCAAGTCCCGGTGTTTGTTGTCAAGTTCGAGTTTATGAGTCGATTTGAGGAACACTTAGTTGGCTACGTTCGATATATTGGCTGCATTGGTCTTGCTAGTATACCTACAGGGACTATGTCCCTCTCTATAGGACCTATCTCACTACTAGCTAGCTTTGTGGCTG
>FIZR01025633.1:0-32735 GCA_900060175.1 Ferrisia virgata | reverse complement strand
AGGCAAAATCAACAAATGTCGTTTTTTATCACAAATGACATACATAATAAGATTTCGTACTGAAAAGTTGCGATTGACCAAAAAAAATTTATCTGCATTTGCTACCATGTTAAAACTTCAAAGAGTCATATCTCCCTTCATTATACACCAAGACCATATGTGAACATGAACTTTTTTGTTTGTTTTTACCAGTCCTACCAACTGGTGAAATATTCTTAAAACTTGTGGGAACACCCTGTACATACACCGAGGTAGAGAAATATTGGAATAAGTTTGAAGAGCAATATTGTTACCTTATATCCCAGCATTGTTTCTTATTGAAAAGAGGGTTCAAAGCGAGTTAAAATTGTGTTTTTTACCGAATTTTTTTTGCAGAGAAAATAATACTTTATATGGTCACTTTTGGGTTTTTGTGCGGTAAGTAATTTTGTAACCGGACTTGTGAACTTCAGGGTGCATGTACAAGGATAAATGATGGCTCAAAAAATACATTTCAACCAAATATAAAACAATGAATCCGGTGCTAATTGAAAAGCCGCAATTTTTGAGCATAATTTATTAATAAAAAAAAAAAACTGTTGAAAACAACCACGATTTCATAAAGCTACCTATGTACAAGCAAAAAAGTCAAGACAAATTCCTGCGCCTCTTCTATAGCACTCGGAGGGTTGCATTTTTTTGGTAAATTCCTTAGAAAATTTCCTTTCCAGGAAAAATTTGAATAGAAACATTTCAAGCAATTTAAAGTCCCCAAACGTTGAGCTTGATTTTGAAATTTCTGGTTTTTTGAGTCCAACTTGACCTGTAATGCACCAACGTGTATGCTTCGTTAAGAGCTCTTCAGAAAGAGCATAAAATTTTCGACATTTTCTTCGTTTACACTATGAACCTAAGATTTATAGCTTTGCCAGAATTTTAATCCAACGTATCAAATGTTGGACTTATTATATTTACATTAAAATTCTGAAAAACCTACAGATAAGTCCTAGATCCATTGCGTAAGCGAAGGAGATTTCATCCTTTTTTAAATGAGTCCATAAAAAAGCAAATTGCTGCATTGAGGCGTGAGTTGGACCGAAAAAACTTCAAGACGCGCGAATTTGTAATGGACATTTCACCACTACTAATATCACACGACGATTAAGTACTTGCTGTGTGACACTGTGGTAGTTGTTGGTGGTAATACGTTTGTTGCATGAAAAATATGACGACTGCAAGTACTTGTGAGATCGGTTCCTATACCTACTCGATGCACATAATTTAAAATTATATAAGAAAATAATCGTGTAATTTAATCAAGCCAAAATTGAAATCATTTGTTTAATGTATTTTGGTATTATTTACTGTGGTGGAACGCTGAGATCAGCCTCAAAGGAGCGAGTGAAGGGCATGTTCAGCGCAGCCAGGGTTACCTAGAAGGTTGGGTCACAAAGTGGCCAAGATACAAAGTCCCGTAGCATACTACCAAGTTAGTTACTGAGATAGTTAAAATTATTATGGAGGTAATTTCACCTTCTGTTCTAGAAAATATCATAATTTTTGTTTAATAGGAGTTGATTTTCATTCTGCACTTTAGCCTTGCGTGATCTATTTTGTTCATCGTCTTTTGCATTTGTTCTTCACTGACGATAATTATTACTTCGGGTTGTTTGACTTTTCGCGATCACTTTTGAATAATGTGCGCGAACCGTGTTCAACATTGACTTATTCGGTGCCAATTACTCTAAATATTGCATTGATTTACTTCTATTTACTCATTTATTTGAGTCATTACCTTATATGGTATTGGAAATAGGTAGGTTTCAGCATGGTCTACATGACCAACGGTGGTTATGTCCTAATTCTTAATACTGTTAATTATTTGTAAATATATAGGTACATATTTCGCGTATAATTATTCACCACCAACAGTTCATCATCTGCGCAGTTTGACCATTGATTTTCAGCCTTGGCGCTTCAATTTTGGCTTCTTCTATGATCTGATCTGCATATGTATTGAAAAATTGTGGAGTGAGTGAGCATCCAAGTCTTTATACCTCTTTTGATTTGATATTTCATGCTCGAGTATTTTGCGCCTAGCATTATATCGGCTCTTCGGCTCCAATATAAGTTTTCATTTTCAGTACATATTTATCAATAATGTTGTATTTATTTAATGTTTTAAATAAGCAGTTCGTGGTTAATTCGATCAAATGATTTCTCATCATCATATACGTGAAGCTACATGCAAAAAAGTTCAGCCAATTTTCATTTGGCCCCTATTGTCACTAAAGAGCTGATTTTTTTTGAATGGAAAGCTCTTGACCCACTTTTGATTTTAAAAACCTCAAATTTAAAAGGAAGGTAATAAAATTGAAATATAGACATTTTGGAATTTTTTAAAAATCATATTTAAATTCTAAATTCAAAATTTGAGCTCTTTTCATCTCATAGAATGGGAGTTATGCACCAAAACCCAAAATTTTGAAATTATTGAATCTCTTCTCCCTAATTTTTGAAATAATCAAAATTCAACTACAACACAATTTATAATGTACATAATACCCTCACTTTACAGTTCAGCTTTTAACAATGAAGTGAAGAAGGTATTTCATAAAAATCACAAGTTCGAGTTCATATAAACCGATCACAAATGTGTTCTCTATACCTTACCGACCGATAGTATCTGAATGGTTTCTAGGGAGGTCTTTTTATTGAGCTTTCGCATAATAATTTCCCGTTGCTTTCTACGCTATCTACAGGTAACGCATCGCATCACTAGCCAGGTTGTTACAACCCTGAATTCAACAGTGGGCCACGAGTAGGCACTCAAACCAGTTACAAGCTTTATGATTCTGATAACAGATGGCGTGTATAATACATATACGTTTTACCCGTAGCGCGATTTGAACCTATGACGTCACCTTCATCATACATCTTGTTAATTGTTCTGAAGAGTTTGCTGGCTCCGGAGTTGGCGTTTTTTTATTGGAACTATTTTTTGAATACCAATCATACGAATTGAGGTATTTGCAAAAATTTCTATGATTATCTGCTGTATCGCAATTGCATGTGAATCCCTTATTCCAACTTGATACGTATTGACTGAACTGAAAAAACAATTAAAACAATTCTTTTAGAAAATTCGACATCGTTCAACTTTTCATTGAACTATTTTTCACATAGAACCTATTAAGGCTGAGATATTCTGATAAAACAAAATTTCAGCCCCAATTTGACTCTCTACAGCAATAAATGTACCACCATTCCAAGTGGCAACAAGATTACTTTTAAAACTTGAGAGAAATTCTTCAACATATTCCTAAAACAAAGTTTTCTACACCTCAAATGACTGTAGAACCTCTGCCAGCAAAAGTTTGCTTTAAATCTTCAGATTTCTCTTCAGAAATATAGATTAGAAAATTTGCCTACTCTTGCGCAGCACTATTTCCAAAAATATGTATTTTTTACGCCAGTTTTTGTTCAATGTTCAATAATCAATTTTGTGCTGGTGGAAAAAAGGATACTTATATTGGACCGATTTTAATACCTACAATTGTACTAACTGCGACTGAAAAGGATACCATTTTCGACAACACTTCAAGATCTCTTCAAGAAAAAACACTGCACATAATACAGTCGATTCAGATTCGACCCATAAAATAGGGAAACCTTCGATAAATTCGAGCTTTATGAATTCGTATTTGTATACTATGCATATATAGTCGAGCCTCGAGCGAAATAATAGAGTGGTGATTTTCATTTTTATTTTTACATTTTTCGCCAGTTTTTCTCCGTTTGGCGATGAAGTACGGAGAGCGGGGTATTTTCCTTACACGATGCGTACGCACGTTTGTGAACATTTTCTTCGCAAAATAAGATAATTGAAATGTAACACATACCCTACTCGACTGGTGTATTTTGAGAGAAAACTTTATACGCCTATATGAAAGCTACGAGTATACTTACGCAAAGTTTGAGGTTCGACTTGATAATAAGATATTTGCGTTAAACTTGAAAAATTTCATTTTGAAATTGTTTATAAATACCCAGTAGGTAATCGAGTACAGGTTCGCAGCACGGTAAAACGTATTGTACAAATTGATTTATTTTGGCGATTTTTTTTTTATTTTTAGTTTGGTCTTTCGGAATGAGAAGTTGACAGTTGTTAAGAAACATCCACTTTGCTCGAAAGCTATACCGTTCATCTACTTGATATTTTAAATTGAAATAGCCACCGACGAGAAAATTTTATGCTGTCGTATGATGGTTTCTTTTTCTGTATGTAGAGATGGTCCCTCGATAGTGGGTTACTTACAATTAGTTGAGCATCTGTTACCTCGCGAAGCTAAAATTTATTTAAAAAAAAATTCTTGGATCTTTATTGTCGAAACCAAATTTACAATTTGATTTTCCTTGCCTACATCATACCAGTACATCCACTTGCAAAAATGAAAGGTATCTCAGTAGGTAACTAATTCGTAAGATTCGTTATTTAAAAATATATATATGTATTTATTATTTCTACTTATGTAGCGGTGAGAAGATTGAAAAATTCATATGGGGAAATAGGTAAACCGAAGAAATAAAAACAAGCTAGCTAAATGAGAGGAGAAATCGAAAAGATTCGCTCTCAGTTGCAACATTTATTTTATGTAAATCGAAAAAAAAAAGTATACCGTACTACACACAAAAAAAATTAAAACAATCGAAAACTGGAGCGATGTACTTTGGAATTTTCCTTCCCCCCCTTTTTTTTTGTAGTTCACGGTTAAACACGCTGGCATAGTAAAAGCCAAAAACAAGTTTAACGCAGTAATTATTCGCAAATTCCCTTCGACGCTTTTTCACCGTCGTCGTGGATGATGTTTTTTGCTTACTTGACGTCATCGGTGTCCTCTTTCTTCCTTAATTCAGCGCCCGCCGCATTTTATTGCCCATTACGACTGCGAGTGGTACAGGCGCGTCTTGCTTCGAGAAACACGTAAACCTCGCAGAAACTTTACGACTAGAGATATTTTCTTTTCGGTATCAAGTTTATTCGTAATCCGAGGAGACGAGTTTTTCAATTTTTTTTTTCTCCTTTTCTCATATTTTCAAGGACCGTACGGCTCTCATAACCTTTTTTGACGACCGTAAATAAAACCGAATGTACGATTTTTACGACATGGCAAAACCCGACGACCATCGTTTTGCTACTACAGCGTACTGCAAGCCGTGTGAAATTTTATTTGTAATTTTTATTAATCGCGTAGTTTTCTCTCACCTTGACTTTATTTTTCTTTATTAGCGAGGAATTCTCGCTGCGAGAGCGTGTATCGCGGATCCGTCTCGTCCCGTCCCGTCTCCTGCTCTAGAAAGATTTTCCTTTGCATGGAGACGTCATGCCATCGAGATATGCCGATGAAAATGATACATACAACACGGTGTGTACGACGACTACGAGTATAACAATTGCCATATTTTACCAAACTATAAATATCGACTCGCCGTACACACATTAAGCTATTTATTGGCGTTTTCCAAAAACGCATTCCCAGATAATAAATCTATTTTAACGCCGCGCCCTCAGCTAAATTAATTGTTTTGGAAATTTATACCGAGCTGCGCGAGCTGTCCAGACAAATTGCTTAAAACCTTTATCGAATAACCTATCATTATTAGGGTGTCTTTTTTCAATCATAATTGGTAAAAACTAAAAAAATCTCATTATCGCATTCAACTTCGAACTTACTAGCTAATAAGAATACATACCTATGTAGTTTTCAACTACTCCACTTCCTTACGTAGCGCTATTAGATACATAGCTGATGTAGAATGCATTAATGTTAATTAAATTGCCTATTTTGACCGCCGTAAATCATACCTAGTTCATATATGCTGCTGGTAAATTAACTTCAAATACGGACAGAACGTAGAGAAATTCGTTTCAAACGCTTTAAAATGTGCAGTATCAATATTATATGAACTCATTTTTAAAATGAAGAGGGAGACGAACTGGGGTCACAATAGTAGCGGAGTAGCTTCAAAAAAGCTGTAATGTTAAAAATTTTGGTTCCATCAATCAGTTTTTTTCAATCGCAAAACTCGTTTAAAATTTATAAATCAAAAAAAAAATTGAAAGATTTTTATTAAGAGATAGATAATTTAGTCAATATCTGAGGATACTTCATCCGAAATAATCATGTATGGTACGTTTCCTTCATTAGTCCCCTTCTTACGGGCCACATAAAATACCAAAATAGCTTCAATATAAGTGAGAATTTTGATAATTACCTCAAAGTAGGTATCTAAAATGAATACATCGCATCACATCAAGTGTACATTTTGATGAAAGGTCACAGTAGGCTGAGCCTAGCCATTTGCCTTTGAATGGTATAATTATAAATTTTTGTCTAGACTCGTTAAGCATCAGTAAAAAGGTGATTTTTGAGCGTATTCGTTATTCTTTATCTTATTGCAGGGAGGAGGGAGTGAAAAATGTACCTTAGGGAGGTTTTTATTATGAATTTTTCTAGATTTTTTCAATCCTAATTACGAGCTTGAAATTGAATTCAAAAACTTAAAGGAGGCCTGCTGTTGGCAACCTGGTGACTTGAAAATTTTTCATCATGTTATTAAAAGTATTTCACATTCCCTAGAATTAAAAAAAAAGTTTGGCTTTGAACCCCCCCCCCCCTCTCTTCCTCAGCTCTCTAGAACTAAGTTTGTTTCATTTGTTAAACATCAGTTTTCGATCAAATAAAACGATTTTTTACCACAGAAGGATAATATTTTTGCGTGCGGTATCAAAATATGTGCAATTTGATCTCGTAATTCCGAATCCAGTACTGATTTAGCGAATCAACCGTTACTCTTCTCGTCACTTCGTTTTCACTTGTACTTTTTTCCCCTAGCAAAAACAGTCTGTCTCGTGTAGAACAACTATCAAAAATTCAAAATAATGCCGCTCTAAAATACATTAGACTTATCAAAGGGTTCTTATCCTAAATCTACGAACATAATTGATTTTTCAATCAATTATTGGCATTTAAAACCGTTTATCTGATTTGCCTAATTCAACTATCATCTAACAAACACAAAACATATAATTCTACGCCTGTGGTCATTTCACCTCCCCGTGCTCCAGCATGAGTAAAAAATTTTTATTTGTAATTTTTTTAACATTCAGAATTCTGAAAACTCTCTCAGCATCCCATTGTGCAATTGATGTCAGGAAATGTATTGTCACATGACATAATCCTTACGTGAGACTTTTGACAGCAAAAATGGTACACTTCTGACAATGCTTCAGCCAATCAAAGATCACTAAATATTTGTCAACCTCATAACAGTGACATTTAAGTGGTGTAATTGTAACTCTATGATGACTCCAAAATGACTTCCTCATGACATGGCTATAATGTTACTGTGACATATTAATAACATTGTATTTGACACAATAGTGACATGTTTTGACGCAATAATGGCACACTTCTTACATGGTAATAGCACATTTCTGATGAAAAAATAACATCCTTGACCACAAACATTACATGTTTCTGGCTTATTTCATTTTCAATTGTACTGAATTGCTTTATCTACATATTAAGGCTTTAATTAATTAATTTTTTTTATTGATATCAACATATGAAATTGAAAATTTTTTTTGACCGTGATGGGATTAGAAGCTGGTGCCTTTCGGGAAAAAATTCTCATCTTTACCAACTCAGCTACCAAGGCAATTAAAATAAGAATGCATATAGGGCACTAACTTCTTCATTTTTTGTTCCTGACAATGATAGACATTTATTTGACGAGGTATTGGAACAATGATGATACACTATTGACATAATAATTAAATGCTTCTGATTTGATTTTGACACTTATGTGACTTGATTGTGTCATACTTCTTACAACCGTGTAAAATTGATTTGATACCATTGTGACATGTTTTTGACGCTGCTTTGGCATACTTTTTGACACAGTTGGACAGGTTTATGATTCTATTTTGCCGTACACTATTGTCATGATAATGACATCTGACATCATGTTCCTGACACCATTTTAGCGCAGTTTTGACTCAGTTGTAGCATACATTTAATTTGACTCTAGAGTTGTGTCAGAAACGTGCTAAAATTGTGTCAAAACCGTGTCACAATTTTGTCAGAAGTGTGTTATAGCATTGTCAAAAGCATGCCACTACGAAGTCACATTAGTGTCGTAATCAAGTCAAAAGCATGCCAGATGTCATTATAATAACAATAGTGTTCTGCCAAAATGAAGTCAAAAGTATGCTACAACTGTGTCCGAAAAGGTGCCTTAATATTTTAACAATACGCCATTATCAAGTCACATTTGTACCATAATAACCAATAGAAACGCCAATTATATGACACATTGGTGTCAAACTAAGTGCTACACAATGTACGCAAACGTCAGAAATATGCCATTCATGTGTCACAAACGTGTCAGTTGAAACATCAATTTCATGTCATATTTGTGCCAATAAAATAAAATGTTACAAGCATCAGAAATATGTCATTTAAACAACATTAAGATGCCAATAAGAGTGCCAAACATATAACATATTTGTACCATGGTAATGCCATCAAGCATATGTCAGAAGTTTGTCAGTAATGTGTCATTCGAATGTCACCTGAAATTCTGAAATTAGCCAAATGTATACCACTTTTGTACGGCGTTTTTCTAATTTACATAGTAATTACAATACCTATTACAGTAGGTGGAACAGTCATTATTTCGATTGGTTGAAATTTTTTTAAGGGGGATCTAATGTATACTGACTTGAAAATGACGCGTCACATGACACTAAGCTGATGACATTTTCACAGCGGGATTTTTTTCATAACATTCACTCTTTTGTCGAACCTAATCTAACTACTGATGATTCAGATCTGTCAATAGTTGACTATCAACAGTGAACTGTCAGTTTGTTAATCATAAATATACAGACTAGTGATATCCGGACCATGAAGATCCAGATTGTCAGTAGTGAACCACCAACAGTTGGCCATCCATATTTGGATTATCAAAATCCTGGACTGCAGGATGTCAGTTTGAATGTCAGGATACTATTATAGTAGGTGGAACAGTCATTATTTCGATTGGTTGAAATTTTTTTAAGGGGAATCTAATGTGTACTGACTTGAAAGTGACGCGTCACATGACACTAAACTGATGACATTTTCACAGCGGGATTTTTTTCATAACATTCAACTCTTTTGTCGAACCTAATCTAGCTACTGATGGTTCATATCTGTCAATACTTGACCATTAACAGTGGCCATCAGTGAACCATCAAGAGTTGACCATCAACGGTGGATCGTCAACATTCGCACCATCAGATTGCAGCTATCAACTCTTGATAACCCAGAACCATCAACAAACAGATTGTCAACAGTGGGCCGTTAAGATCTGGACGGACTACAGTTTATTGTCAGCATTTCATCGTCACTATCTTGATATTCAAACTGACATCGTGTTGTCCAGGATTTTGATAATCCAAATACGGATGGTCAACTGTTGGTGGTTCACTACTGGCAATCTGGATCTTCATGGTCCGGATATCACTAGTCTGTATATTTATGATTAACAAACTGACAGTTCACTGTTGATAGTCAACTATTGTCGGTCCGTGTATATCTATTTGGACTTATAGTTAGGCATTTCAGGTACCTAGTTGTGATCAGCGACTCCAAGCTGATCATTTTCAGACATCGATTTTCTTTACGACGACGAGAAAAATAGAAATAAAAAAGTTACAAGAAACTAAGAAAACCACATTTACAAATCATTTCAACATTTATTCGTTAGTTTGACAGTTTCATTAAGTTATTTTTTCGCGTTTAACTAAATAAATAATACGATTCGGTGTCAAATTTTGTAGATTACAACATGGCGCGTAGGTAAACTACTCGCCTCAGTTACACAGCTACCTACCTAAGTACCTATATACCACAAAATGTCACATTTCAACTAGCGATTGCAACATTTCATATATGTATTGGTGTAATACTGGTAAGTCTAAGTATATAACGTGAGATATTCCCAGCGGATGAAATTGGCGCGCGTGTGTGTACACGTTTTCTTTTTCACCATACACGTAAACTACAACATCTAATTTTGTCAAAAGTATCACCTATAACTTCGTTATTCTTGGCGCTTTCGAGTAAAAAATTCCCTCAAGTAAGACAACTTCATAAATTAAACATCGTTTGATAGATGACCCTGTTTCTAAAAAATATCCCAACTTTCTTTTCGGCAAACGATGCAACATTAATGAAACCCGGTTAGAAACTAGAACGTGTTCGTGACCGTTCACGAGGGGAATTATCAAAATGTACCTGCGAACTGTTCCTAGGTATAAATACACAGGTACCCAGCAATAAAACCATCAAGAAGAAAATAGCAGTTTGCCAATTCATTTTATGCTTAAAGATAATCGAACTACTGCGTAGGTCCTACGTAGACGTACCTCTACCTATATACCTATTACCTAGACCTACCGAATCTGAAATAGTAATCTCACTCCATTTATTTGTCGTGTTCGTCTTCGTCGTCCTGGTATCGATGCCTTATCTCGTTCCACTCGATACTAAATGAAGCTATAGATGAAAATCCCGACAAACGTTAAACGTATTTCTAATAGCGTCAAAAAATGAAATAAAACGTACCCACATAACATGTATGATAACGTCTCTAAACGACGTTGCTGTTACGTCGCCTCGTTTGCATTTGAAATATTGAAAACCCCCGATGTTTTTCTAAATGCAAAAAGTTATACTGGGCTTACGAACGAGCCGATCTCGACGAATGGAATTTAATTTTTTTTTCCTTCCACTCCAACCGAACTCGACGTGTTTTTAAAAATATTTGGCGACGACGACGGGGAAAAAAAAGGAAAATATATATCCGCTGAAAAGAATAATACACTATACATAGGTATAGTGTGTCTACATAGTGGTACTGCAGGTAATATACAGATACACCCTTGCGTAGTATAGCGTATGTTATTTGAAAATTAAAGCTTTCGGGATTCGGGTGTCAGAGTATATGTATGTTTCGAAATTAGAGAACGGAAACTGGGTCGCAATGAAAAGTAGAGTGAACTTTGAATGACGTCAGAGCACGAATGACTGAAACCCATCCATTGAATTATTCTATTACAATATATATGTCCATCGTGGTTATTTTTGAAATCACAATGAACAGATGACGACAAGGGGCAAATATTACACTTTATGGTCCACTTTCTTCTTATTTGGTAACCGCATCACGTGAATTGTACAAATACATTACTGAACGTACGTACGTACGTAGCCTGCGTACATACACATATGTACATATGTAGAAAATATATTGTCGAGTTTTTGAAAAATCTAATCCTATTCGTCGAACAACGCGATATAAATTCTCATTTAAAACAATCTCCTTTTTCCGCTCTCTGTCTTTTTATTTTTTCTTTCGCGTTTTTTTTTCTTTACTTTATTTATTTATTTTTTTTTTTTTATAAAGAATCCAAGTTTTTATAGGGAAATGTTTTTGTACATATGTACAGTACCATTGCGGGTATATGTACAATGTATGTAGTCTACACACACTTAGCTAATGAAGTATCGCTTTCATCAACATTTCAAATATAATCATCATATTTTTTCTGATTTTTTTGTTGGTGCACCATGGCAGGAGTAACATATCGTTTCAGAAATGTTTTCTACATTGGCAAATTGTGAGGAGGCGAGCTGCATGGCCCCAGTCTCACTCATATGGGTTGAGTGATGAAACTGGCACCAATCGTTTGTGTTCAACCCCTTCATCACCTATTTTGAAAAAGCTGGAATGAGGCTAGAGGCATGCAATTCTCAGGGGGTGCTTGGGAGTTCAAACTGGCGTCAATCGTTTGTGCTTCGTTAGTGTTCGTTTGTGTGCATATTTGTTTCGTTTGTGCTCAGCCCCTTCCATCCACATTGAAAAAAACCACACTTGACCAGGCTGAGGACAGACTATTTTCAAGGACATGTTAACAACTCAAAACTAATGCCAACCGTTTGTGCTTCGTTAGTGATCTTTTATGCTCACATTTATTTCATACGTGCACCCCCTCTTCTACCCACATTTAAAAGACGATCCTCAGGCACACTAAAACTATACCAAACACAAAATGAACTAGTTTCCACCTCCTACCATCCGCTTTAAAGTTGCACGTCCCCAGTCCCTCAAGCCCTTTTTTAAATATGGGTTGACAGGAGTGAACGCAAACAAGCACTAACGAATCGCAAATAATTGGAACTGGTTTCATCTCCCTAATAGTTCCCTCAATTGCATGTCCCCAGTCCCACCTATTTCAATCCCTATTCAAAGAGGTATGCGAACTACATGATTTCGCGCACAAGGAAGCACAAACGATTGACACTAGTTTCAATCTTTGGCATCCTCTTCAAAATTATACATCACAAGCCGGGCCCTATGGTGTTTTTTTAAATGGGTAGAAGAAAGTGAGCACAAACACAAACAGAATAAATGTGTGCAAAAACGAGCACTAACGAAGCATAAACAATTCACATAGGTTTGATTTATGTAGAACCCTCCTGAAAATTGCATCTCCTCCAACTCTATCTTATGGTATTTTTCTAAATGGGGTAGAAGGAGCTGAGAACAATGTTGTTTTTTTTCAATAGGAGTAGGAAAGGACGAGCACAAACAGAATAAATGACAATTAACATTAGTTTTAACTCAGAACCAGTGATGAGGTGTCCATGTAAGCAATGTAAGCAATGCTTACACTTATAAAATTCAGAAAAAAATTACTGCTAATATTTATAAATTCAAAAACGTAAAACGGACTGTAAGAGGAGATAAAATCCAGAAAAAATTGCTGCTAATCTTTATGAATTCAAGCATGTAAAACAAAATTGTAAGAGGCTAAAATAATAATCATAATTTGTCTGTTCATTCTATTTGTGCAGTAAGCAATAGACGTCTTGCTTATAATGCGGGATAACGAACATTGCCCCTACTATTATATTTTGTAGAATTGTAAGTACTGGCGGGTGTTGGTGGAAACGAGAGTGCGAATGCGCTAAGAGGGGGAAATACGTTTGTGTAAACATTCGTCGAATTGCTTACGCGTATGTACCAATAAACGGATCAACACTACACTAAGTTTGATCAATACAACAATAAATTTTTCTATGCTTTTTTATATACTTAATGAAATCCTGAATACATTCTTAAAATGAATCATGCTTATTGATTTTGGTGCTTTAGTTAACAAAATATAACATTTAATTAAATTTAAACAGAAGCGAAATTGATTCTGTAGGTAATGGCGAGTGTTGGCAGAAACAAGAGTGGAAATGTGCTGAGTGGTGGATACAGGTTTTGTAAGCTTTTGTCGAATTGCTTATGCGCTAATAAATGGTTCAACGCTACGCACACCACACTATTGCTCAGAATCCTCCTAAAAATTGTATGTTCCCAACTCCAGTCAAGGATGTATTTATTGATACGGGTGGAAAGGGCTGTGCAGAAAGGAAATAAATGTTTGCACAAACCATTGACACTAGTTTCAATCCCCTAGCACCCTCCTGAAAATTGCATGTTCTCATCCTCGCATATTCCAACCTCTTTTCAAAAGGATGCACCAATGAAATGATTACATGCACCAACGATTGACCCTAATTTCAGCCCCCCCCCCTCTGGCATGGATGAGGCTCGCATGTCCACAGACCTGCCCAAGGTTTTTAAAATAGGCGATGAATGGGCTGGACACAAACAAAACTCACGCCGCATAGGCTGGGCTGGGGATATGGTGCAGGGGTAAGAGGGAAAGAAAATGAATGTCATATCGTCTGGGTGCTAGGTAGTTCTAGTTATCTGTTTTTAGACAAATGTATCCAATTAAAAAAGTGGCAATCCCAAAAATTTGAAAAAAAGTGTAAGAAAAGTAAGTGTAAAACATAGTCCCTCTTTGGAAGCTCCGATTAGCTCAATCAACTTTTGAGGCTTAAAGTTTGAAAAAAACTTATTTCCTGAACGGTATGACGAGTTAAAAAGGTTGAATCGGCCTCCAACTTGGATTCTCAAACTTTTCAGTGCAAGTTTGTCCGTGAGGTTCGAAAAATTGGATTTAGAAAAAGTGTCGGTCCTTCAAGTAGAATATTTGTAATCAGCGTAGAATTTTAATGCTTTCTGATAAGCAGCTCAAAACTCTACACGAAAGTCACCTGGGTTGGGGACAGAGTCCCATAGAAGGCAGTTAACAGAGTAAATTTGACAGCGAGATTTTTTAGCATTTTCAATATGTTCAATAACACACGTTCGTGTGTACAATAATCCAAAAAACCCTTCCCTAACCATTTTATCCCGGTAGGTAATTTCTACTGCACTAATCATTGAATCCTGAATAGGATTTCATGTTATGCTACCCGTCTACGTTTTTCTATGGAATATTGCGATACAATAATTATGGCATTAATGAATCGTCTAAGGCACTGTGCCGAAGGGAAAAAGTGCTTCACCATAATTTCTTTTCACACTCTTATGTCGCTTATCCTGAAGTAAGCACGCTGTACGTAAATAAGTAGCGATTGCGGTGCCATAAAGGTCAAGTGAATTCAAACCTATCGAACAATAGGTAGATAGATACTTGGTAGCATGGTATATACTGGGTGATGGGTATAAATCCGACCGTGCATACGTTATGGGTACGATTCAACTGTGAAATCATTATTCAGATTGGCAAAAGATGACATGATAGAGACGCATGTAATGCACGTAGGTACGTATAATGTATAGGCACTCGTCTATCTATTTCTATACGAACGCGATTTGCCTATTTATGCGGCTTTTCAATTAGCCTATTGTGTTTGTAGGAGGATCGTTGAACGACGAAAAGGTTGCGTTGTTGGACGTTTTGATGATGGCAAATTGATTTTTGTTGTAACTGTTACAGGACACTTGACATGTTTTTAATAATGCACTTTACTCTAATAAACATAGGTATTCCATATAACGTTATATCCGATCCAACTAATGAATTTACTTCGATGCTCTATTGTCTTCTGCCGTAATAAGGTGCTCCGAAAAGGATTTCGGTTGCATTAAATTTCTCGACGGCGATACGTAGCTAAAGTATAGGAAGATACCTAGACCTACGTACGTGTGCAAGCTTATGTTGTAGCTAGGTACTATACTCTTGTGAAAGCGTTCACTGTTTAGCTCCAGCATCTTTTCACGAACATGTTGGATCACTTTTGTCGCGTTTCGAAATTTTCGTTTTTGTTGGATTTATATGATTTATAGCTGAAAAAAATTCAAGCATTCTATTTCAAGAACGTTGTTCTATTTACCCATATGATTTATGAACGCAATAAATGACGATCTCATTCAAGTCTGCTCGCAAAATTTTGCACTAGAAGTAAATTTTTGACCTACCGTTCTACTGTGTGCGTGCTTAGACAGAAATTCAGCTCGATAGATAACGTAAAAGAAATTACGAGTATCTAGGTTGGTAGATAAGTAGGTACCTAATTTGAAAGTTGGTATTATCATTAAACCGGGTATAGTCTATTAAGCATTTCAAGGCATATATTACATTGGTTGAATAGTAGTGAGTTAATTCAGAAGAATGACCATAGACGAAAAAATTAGCATTTTAGGCAGCGGGTGCTGAAAAATGATCTCCATCAAGCAGTATAGGAAAGCTCACAAAAGTTCCAATCTATCTTATTTTTGATTACTCTTTTTTCATTATACCTACTTTTCAATAATTTATAAATTATATGTTAATGTTGGTGTCTTCGCTTCGCGGTTTATTTTGTTTTTTTTTTATTATTTTTATTATTTATACGTATAATATATATATATTTTTTTTAGTCAATAAGCCACGAACGATACTCAACAGCTCGAGAAAGGGAGCTGTTTAGTTGCGTATTATAATCTAAATCGATCGTAGCTGAATTCCTTTCACCCTGTCTTCTTCACGATGTCGTTTCTGCCTAAGATGTAGTTAATAATTCATGAATGAAGGTATTTAAACTTGAAGAAACTCGTCTGAGTAAAAATCTCCTTGTGTAAGCATTTCTTGCATAAAATTAAAACGTACGAAGACGACGCGACGATTGAAATAATTTATCGTATACTTATTTTTGGCATCATATCACATTTACATTAGCATGAATCCAAAGGGAATTTTTGACCATGACATTGAATCGATGTATTGTTCAGGTGCTAAAATCTGAAAGACGAGTACAAAATTTATTTTATCACTCTAGAAACTACGCTTGAATTTTCAGCAGCGTTTTCCTTTATAGTTATTAAAACAAATCGGACTATTAGTTTTATTCACCTTCGATGGATTCGGAAAAGGAATAGTGTTAACAAAATCTGTTTCGAAATCCCATAAAACCATTAAAACCATTTTTGGACGTGTCAGATATTTATTTTCATCATTTTATTATTATTTTTTCCGCCACATAAATTAAAATGATCTACTCGGCCGAATATCGACTAAAATCATTCAAATTCGATCAATAAGCTTAGATTAGTGGTGGATAAGGTCTAGATATATATGAATGAGAATTTCCTTGGGTCAAAATTTAGAGGTGCCCAAATTGGAGGGAAAAAGCGTTGAAATGTAAAAATCACAAAATTTGATTTTTTTCCAACTATGTATGTAGGTAGGTATTTAATTGATGGAGAATCAAGTTTCGTAAGATTTTTTAAAATCAATCTCCTACGTCAATCGAGTAAGGAGGTATGGGAGTTTTTTTTCTTTGTAGCTTTGAAAAAAACCGTTCCTTTAATATCTCCCCTCCACCTTAAGCAAAGAGGTTGAAATCGGCGTTTCCCTTTTACAGAAAAATTTAAATCACAGGTTTGTGACGCTGAAATCAGAATTTTTTTAAAGTGCAGAATAAATCTCAAAAATCAACATATCCGTGTAATACTAAAAAAATCAGGAAAAATTGAATAAAAATTTGACTAAAACAGGTTACAAGTGCAGAAAATTGATCGCAAGTCATGAAAAAATATCATATGTAAAATTAGTAGATATTGATCTAAATTTTGTAACAGAGTGTTAAAAAATGATCGAAAATCGAATAAAAACTTGACGAAAATGGGTGAAAAGTGCAACAGATCGATCAATAATCACGGAAAATTGTAGAAAAAAGGGTAAAAATTAACCTAAAATATGAAAAAACTCGTCGAAAATCATCGAAAATACTTGAAAATTTGCAAAAAACGGAGTAAAAAGTAGTTAAAAGTATCAAAAATCATGAAAAATCGTTGAAAAATGGGTAAAAATTGAACTGAAGTATGAAAAAATGTTTGTAAATCATCGAAAACTGAGTAAAAATTTGACCAAAATAGGTAAAGAAACACGAAAAAATGGTGAAAACTGGTTCAAATTATGAAAATGGTTGTTGAAAATAATCGAAAATTACTCAAAAAAATGTCAAAAAAAGGGTAAAAAGTGCAAAAAAATGATCAAGTATTTGAAGAAACTTGCTGAAAATCATGGAAAATTGTACAAAAAATTGACAAAAATGACTGAAAATTGACTTCAAATTTAAAAAAGATCGTTAAAAACCGTTGATGATTACGTAATAAATTGATAAAAGTGAATAAAAAGTTCAAAAATCTTATCAAAAATATGGAAAAACATCGTGAAAAATAAGTGAAAATTGATTTAAAATACAAAAAAAAAACGAAGATCACTGAAAAGTAGGAAAAATTTAACTAAAATGGATGAAAGATGTCATAAAATATGAAAATTGACCAAAAATCACGGGAAAATGTTGTAAATAGGTAAAAATTTGTCAAAATTATAAAAATAAAGCGTTGAAAATTAACATAAAGCATCAGAACCGTCGTTAAAAATCATCAAAAATTGAGAAAAATTTGACAAAAATGGATGAAAAGTGACTTGAGTTATAAAAAAGACTAATAACAATCATTAAAAAATACGTAAAAAATTTTAAAAAAGTTGGTAAAAAGTGCAAAAAATTGATCTAAGACATATCTATGTCAAAAACATAGTAAACCACGTAAGATCAAAAGATCAATAAAGTTATTACAATAATTTTTGCTTTTCATTGGCTTCAAAGTCCTATTCAAAAATAGAAAAAACCTGTTTTTTTTTTAATTTTTCTAGGGTATTGAAGTTAAAATATGAAATCTCATCATTTTTCATGACGTAATAAATGAAACTGTTTTTTTTTTTTGCTTTCTCGTTTCTAAAAAAATTCAAAATACCCAATTTGTTCATTTTTAAATACGATTTTGGAACTCCTAAAAAGTATAAATAATCGTGAAAACTTGTTTTGGCCTTGGTCGATTATAACACGTTATAATAAAATGCATCGAAAAAAGAAAAAAAAAACGTATGATTTTTTATGGAAATTTTGAAAATTTAAACCAATGGAAGGAAATAAGTGTCAAGTTGGAGGCCCCAAATTTTTACCATGCTCATTTGACGTAATTTTGTAACTTTTTTTCCCTACCTCCTCCAACTTTCAAAAAAAAAAACTGCAATGGACACGCTTTAGCTGTATATGTCACCTATCTTGAAGACTGAAGGGGCAAATAATTTTCTTGAAAAATTGAAATCGTAACGAATTATAAGTATACGAATGGATAGTGGGTGCAAAACCGATTACATTTTGTGCTCATATTTTGTACGATTTATAACTTGAAGGGGCTATTGATTAACGTCGAATCAAAATCATTCAACTGAAAAAGTTAGGATAGGAATAAACAGCATATTGAAGTAGAAGAAATTTTATTCTATTCTTTTTTTTGACCAGCTAGATTAAAAAAACAAGTACATTTCATATGGAAATTCAGCTTCGATAAAATATATTGGTGGAGCCTTCAATTTTTGTGTTAGACAAAAAAAATTTGTAACAAAATTTATCATTACTTTTATTAACAGAATATTCCAATTTGCATAGTTGAAATTATTTTATCTCGATTTAAAATTTTCAAAAATAATAACTAACCTCTGCATTTTTTAAGATATGCGACTTATTCATAAAAATGTATTTTTTTGTGAAACTCGATTCGTTGATAAATTAATAAATTCGAATACGGTGAGTAGGTATTTAATTTGAGCGTGGATATTGCGCCCAGTTTCCGCCACAAACAAAACCTCATTGTACGAACATGAAGAGTAAAAATTACCGATTAGAAAAAGTTATCGAGGAAGATTTTTCATTTATTTTTTGCTCGTTTAAAATACCAAGAAACCCTTTCTTTTTACAGGAAAAAAAAGTGGAAAAAAAAATAAACGAAAAAACGTTGCAAAAGAAAAAGAAAAAGAAACAGTTGTTTTTTCTAGTTTCTTTCGCGTTCACGCAAAAAAGTCATCGGGCAAAATTGTACGTTTACGTACGTACAGATAGAGTATTTTCAATTTTTATGAACTTATCGAAACGATAAATTAAATTTATTTCTCTTTGAACTTCGACGCAGTAAATTGTTAAGTAAAGTAAAGGGAAGAAGAAAACAGCTTTTTAATATCAAAATCTTTCCCAAGTAGTACTTTTTATCGTGGTAATTACAACGAAAAAGTAAGCAGTTACCTATTCCCCGCCTTTCTACACATTTCTTCTTTTTTATTTTTCCTTTTTTTTAATACCACTTTTATCGAGTTTTTTTTTTCTGTTTTTCTTTTTAATTTAATTACACGGTCAGAAGTTCTTAACGAAGCTCTGTTGCTTTTACAACTTTTAACGAAGCGGTATTTTATAATTCTCCAATTTTTTTCAATGATTTTTAATGAAGTTTTCTTTTTTTATATGCTTTGTAATTTTTTCCGACTAGAAAAGAATACGCTTTTACCTATTGGTTCGAATGAATGAATGAATGATATTATTTTCTCTTACATTTCGCGCCGGAGTTCTTGAAGAATTATTTTTTTCCCCTTTTTCCTTCTTCAACACACGTCAGTCAAATACCTCGCTATATCCGAAAGGTTTTACAATCAACATAAGTATGCATTTCACATTGTAATACTGCAAGCGGTTGTACAGAAAGAAAGAGGTAGAAGTAGAGGTAGATGTGTTACGTTCGTTATTCACGAGTTAAATATGTGCTTGAAAAACAATGCTCGTTCTACACTCGATTGTTTTCTCAATAGTTGAAATACGAGTGTGTTTTTTTTCCCTGTTCTTTTTCGAAAACTTTTATTAAAGTAACAACAGTCGAATTAGTATAAATTATGCGGCCCGAGTGGGTTCATTGTGAACGTTGCTCTCTGCTAATTATTTTGCCCATTGATGCTGGTCAATGTAGCATATCTACATATCGGAGCGGTACAGCAAAAAGGAAATTCTTTTGGAGCCAAACGCTTCCAATTCTTCAGCATTTTGATCTGCAATTCTCATAACGATTAATCATCAGCATTCATATATCGCAGATGACTCGTGTGTTATGCACTTACTTGATACTTACACTTACATACTCGTATTAATTATCAGCATTGAATCATACTACAAACAGCAAATAAGAACCTGTCAAAAATTTTATATTTCATAAACAATTTACGAGTAACTTACCTATTCGAAAATTAATCATCTCTATACTAGTACGCGTGATTTTATTCTCTCTTTTTTCAATGAAATTTGAAAGGTCGGAAATATTTTGCTTTTGTCTTCTATACTATTTCTTCGTTTCCAGAAAACCAAGCTCTGGTACATAAACGTATACAAGTTCACTTTCGCACATTAATTAGAGTCGTCTCGTAGTAGGTAACTAGGTAAATGGAAGTACGCGTGTATTTTTTTTTTTTTTTTTTTTTCAAGTTTTATTTACACTGTGCAAACAAAAGTTGTGCGTGATGCTTCTTAATTAGGTTTATTTATATCATTTTTATTTCGGGTAAATACGCCCATATCAGGTGGTACACGCTGCACAGTGTACTAGGTATACGTACATGGTTATGTATATTAAAATGATACATTTATTTTAATTGACGAGGGATAAAGAGAGATATTCGTGGCAGATATCGAATACTTATATTCGCGCTCTTTGACAAGTTGAAGTATAAATAAGAGTAAGTGATAGTGCTTTACCACACTTGCATAATATCGCTCAGTATGCTGGTAAAGCACGTATTGCATATCCTTCGTATTGAAGGATGAATGCAGATCATTATGCATATTACATTTGTACATAGTATAAGTCGGTCTAAGTACCACCGCTGCATTGTCTTTTAAATTCAAACACACTTTCGTCATATTTTCCACGACACGACGTAGAGTCGTCGTAGACGTACCTGAACCTACGTAATTTGTATACATAACTTACCTACGTTGATAGGTTGGTACAACTATAATGAGAATCTCTTTTCCGAGTATAATTTTTGTTTTGTTTTTTTTTTTCCCCGGTGGCAGGTTTGTCGGAGGTAATGATGTCCTACAAGCTGTCGCTGATTATGGTGTGCTGGATGTTAACATGCAAAGATGTATTTCTCAATTCAGTGGAAAATCAAGACAAAGAGCCACCACCTTACTTCGAGGATGATACCAAACAGTCGGCCCATGTCGGCAATGATTTTTGGGACATGGCTGTGAACGACGACTCGAATCAAGAATCGGAAGAACAAATGTAAATTTAAAAAGGTTTTTAATCGTAGACTGTACTGTATACCGGATTTGATGGCTATTGCGACAGTGACTCTGTATCTTCGATTGTAAATTTATCTTCGTGTGTTTTAGAGACGACGAACCGGTATATACAAAACCAGAATTTGCCAAACAAGTATATCGTAGTAAAGATGACGAGCAGGTATTGGTGGAAACAAATAGTGGCAAAGCACGAGGGGCGATTCACGCTGCCCCTACGGGTAAAAAAGTCATCACGTGGTATGGTATTCCATATGCTCAAAAGCCCATAGGTAAGTTGATAATTAAGAACTGTTGAATACGTATAAAGGTACGTTTCCTTATTTTGTGTAGTCTGGTAAATGAATCAATGCATGAAACATATTTGCAATTAGGCACCTACTCGACAGTGCTAATCTTTTGAAACTGAATCAAAATAGCATAGCTGAAGGTGCGCACAAATGTAAAATAGTTGCATCAATTACAACCATTGATTTGCCATAAAATTTTTTGAAAAAATTGAAAACACATTGACAGG
The DNA here is from genome assembly GCA_900060175.1 of Ferrisia virgata. Classification (NCBI taxonomy): domain Eukaryota; kingdom Metazoa; phylum Arthropoda; class Insecta; order Hemiptera; family Pseudococcidae; genus Ferrisia; species Ferrisia virgata. The sequence goes on along the minus strand of FIZR01025633.1, from coordinate 10,607 downwards.
TGATGTTTTTTTTTTAATCAATCATAGGGGTTGGGAAGGTTGAATGAGGCTAAAAAGTCGATATCCCAAAAAAGTACATCTAGGAACCTTACTAAATCTACTTACCAAATTTTAACTTCATAGCTCAACTTGTAAGAGAGTAATGCGAGAAACAAACTCAAAAAATAAGAATACCCGACCAAAAGACTACATTTTTGAGGCTTTGAGGGGCTTTAAGGAGACTGAAAAGTCGAGACTACCAAATGGTACATCTAGAACCCATACTAAATGTGCATACCAAATTTAAACTCCCTAGCTGAAGTTGAAAGGGAGTTATGTGAGGAACACACTCAAAAAATAAGAAAAGCCAACAAAAAACATATTTTTGGTGCTGTGAGGGGACGCTATGGGTCTAAAGAGTCGAAACTTCCAAGAGGCACTTCTACGGCCCTTACAAATTTCAACTTCTTAGCTTAATTTGGTGAAGACCTATGAAAGGAACAGCCCTTTTACAAGGTGAAAAAACAGAAACCCCCACATATTTCCCCTTGTAATTGATCCGTTGTACAACTTTGGACTGCCTATCAATTGGCTTAGAAAAGAACAAATTTTGCGATTTTAACTCCTCAGTACAGTCTCCACCAAATTTGAGCATAACTTTATTTTGATCCAAGGTCATACCTACTCATATATCTAATCAGCTGTCAAACTAAGCCCATTGACTGAATTGGGGCGATTTTGGTCAGTATCGAGCAGAGTAAATGATTTTAATAGAGGGGGGATAAAAATAAAAATAAATATCCGACATGTCCGAAAATGTTTCTAGGACCCCAAAACTGATTTTGTTGATATACTCCCTCTCGTCCACCATAAGTTGATTAACCTTAATGGCCTAGTTTTCATTGACAATATAAAATAGAAAATCAGGTTGAAAGTGTTGGTATCCGTGCCCACTCTTTGAATATCGTTGAAGGAAGATAATTGAATTTGAAAGTTAAAAACCTCAAAATGCATATCTAGGACCCAAGCTGAATCTACATGACAAATTTCAACCTCCCAATCCAATTTGAAGGGCAGATGAAGAAGGAATGGGCTCTTTTTTAAAGTCAAAAAGAGGAAAACCCCACAAAGCTCCAATTGTAATTTCCCCCTGGCTGAAAAAAATTAAACTATCAAGTTTAAAAAATTATGTAAATGACTCAAATATCTCCAAAAATGCAGTTTTTGATGATTAAAAACATCATGCAACCCTGGTTAGTAACAAACTGAGCAAATAAGTTTAATATTGGGGAAAAAACAGTGGCGTGGCATTCATGTAAGCAATGTAAGCAATGCTTACCCTTATAAAATTTGGAAAAGCATTATTGCTAATATTTATAAATTCAAAAATGTAAAATAGTCTGTAAAACGAGATAAAATCTGGAAAAAATAAAAAAATTTCTGCTGATATTTATAAATTTAAAAATGTAAAACAAAACTCTGTCCATTCTATTCATATGGTAAGCAATAGACATCTTGCTTGTAACGCAGAATAACCAACATTACCCCTACTATTATATCTTGTAGAAATGTAGTAACTGGTGGGTGTTGGTGGGAATGAGAGTGGGAATGCGCCAAGTGTTGGATACAGGTTTGTGTGAGCATTCGTCGAATTGCTAATGTACTGATAAATAGTTCTACGCTGCACCAAGATTTAGTTAAAAATTTCAATAAAAAAAGTTCAATATTTATGTTGCTTACACTTAATTTTACATCACGCCACGCCACTGGAAAAAAATTAAAATGATCAATATCTGACATGCTAAAAATTGTCTTAAGGGTATTTTAGAACCTTATATCAGATAATGTTGATGGTACATTCCGTATCTGCTTTGGATCGATAGTGTATAATAACTTGGTTTTCATTAACAATACAACATTCTCAGTCATTTGAAACTGACGGCATCGCCGCTCTTGATACACGCCATTGCCTAAGGCCAATACATACGTACTCTCTATGCTTAATTTCCCATAGTAGCAGTATGGTTTCTTAGGAGTTCTTCGTTTGCTTTGTACACTATCTACAGGCGGTAACTGCTCATCGCTAGCTAGGTTTTTACAACCCTGAGTTCAGCAGTGATGAGGATTCATAACTTCCCACGTTGCTAAGTAGAAATTTAAGATTGGACAGATTTGAAATGTTATCAGTTTTGGCTGGCTGTTAATCATGAAACTGATCAAAATTTAAGCTCAAAATTTCTTTGTTAAAGGTTGATTTTACGACATTTCAGTGAGTTATACCTAATTCGTTTGAGAATTGTGTGCTGCACGCTCCCTAGCTATCTATTGTGCCTGTGTGGTCAAATTGAGGGGAAGTGGTTTTATCGTGGTATTCAACAATCAACCGTTCTCACCTGTTAATATCATATTTGTAGATCATTAAATTGAGTCACACTTTACCTAGATTCATTTACCAGGCTACTAGATACGCGAATGAGAGAATAATAAAAATGATTGTATGTTTGGTTTGTGAGCTAGGTAATCTCCGTTTTCGAAAACCACTACCGGCCGACAGATGGGATAAAGACGATCCGAATTTCGTACTGAATGCCACAAAATTTCCGAACAGCTGCTTCCAAATGATCGACACGTTATTCGGTGACTTCGCCGGAGCCACAGCCTGGAATCCGAATTCTCCGTTGTCGGAGGACTGCCTCTATCTAAACATCATTTCTCCATATCCGAGACCTAAAAACGCATCGGTGCTGGTGTGGATTTTCGGCGGTGGCTTCTATTCTGGTACGTCGACGTTAGACGTATACGATCCGAAAATACTGAGCTCCGAAGAGAACGTGATCATCGCTTCGATGCAGTACCGAATAACCTCGCTGGGATTTTTATATTTCGGCACGGAGGACGCTCCCGGTAACGTGGGCCTATACGATCAAGTGCTCAGCTTACAATGGATACACGATAATATAGCGGCATTCGGCGGAAACCCTGATAAGGTGACGCTGTTTGGCGAATCGGCCGGCGCCGTTTCTGTATCTATGCATCTTTTATCGCCCTTGAGTCGAAATTTATTTAGCAGAGCGATCATGGAATCCGGTTCGCCGACCGCACCGTGGGCAGTACTTTCGCGAACTGAAAGTATCCGACGGGGATTGCAGTTGGCCAAGGTGTTAGGGTGTCCGCATAGCGTTCAGAATTTAACTATAGTGACCGAATGTCTGCGAAAGGTGAACGCTACCACGTTAGTGCAGAAGGAATGGGTCGTCGAGGGTGTTTGCGATTTCCCGTTCGTTCCGGTCGTCGACGGATACTTTTTACAATGCGATCCGCACGACTGCGTCAAGAACAGCAACTTCAAAAACGTTAGCATTATAATGGGTAGCAATTCGGAAGAAGGATTTTATTTTATTATTTATTTTTTAACCGATCTTCTGCGAAAAGAAGAAAACGTTATGATATCGAGGGACGAATTCATTAGAGCTGTGAACTTGTTGAATCCGGATATGAACGATCTCGCCAGACAGGCCATCGTATTCGAATATACTGACTGGTTGAATCCGGACGATCAGGTTAAAAATAGAGACGCGCTCGACAAATTAGTCGGTGATCGTCAATTCACCTGTAACGTCAACGAATTCGCTCACGCGTATGCCAAAGCCGGCAATGAGGTGTATATGTACTTTTTTAAACATCGCTCCTCGCGAAGCCTATGGCCATCGTGGTCCGGTGTACTGCACGGCGACGAAATAAATTTCATTTTCGGCGAACCGTTGGATCCTATAAAACAATACAAACCCGAAGAAATAGATCTCAGTAAACGAATGATGACCTACTGGGCCAACTTCGCAAAAACTGGGTGAGTTACTCGCATCGTACTAATTTTTGTTCCACTTGAAATAAGTATTAAGATCGGTTGTTTGGTACCTTTATTTATGGCTATGGCTCTATGGCGTATCTTGGGGGCTCGGTTCAAGCAGTACTTTTGCTCGAATAAGTGGTGCTTCATCGCTTCTACGAGTAGGTATCAGAAAAGACTGCTTTATGCATCGCGGATTTAAATTTTATTTCGTCGAGGCGTAGCCTGAAAATAAATGAACTCGGAGCGTTTATAAGTTTTAATTCGTAAAAAGCACGTTTAGGGACACTGTTTCGTTAAATCTAAAAACCAAATATTTGCCTCTTGCTGACTAAAATAGATGTCTATTTTTGTTATACGCTTCATAGATCCGCAACAAACTCATAATACGCGAGGTTCACCGACCGAGGTACACGATTCTGCGCTGCCTTATATAACTACTTACTAGTATATTCGCCGAAACACTTTGTAGATATAGGTAGCTAGCTATTTTTCTTCAAACTTCACCTTTAAGACAATTTACTTACAACATGGCGTATTTACTTTGCCCGCCTCTGACCTCTTGCCTTTCTATTGTTTTCATTCGCTACTCCAAGTACTTCTCTCGCGTCGATTTGACGAGCAGCGAAAAATTTTAATGGAATTCTCGGTTAAAAGCGAGTTTGTACGAGTAAAATCTATTTTAACGAGACTGTTGCATGCGAAAAAACGATATAAAAGAATGGACGTTTTCAACGAGATTCAACCAGAATAACAATTACTGAAGAGTTGAAAGTAGTTATCTACCCGTCGCGTAGTTTCAAAATCTCTTGTGAAAACTTTCCGAAAGCTTTCTCTACAACTTTTCCCCATATAAAATTCGGTAATTAAACGCATAAATCACCGGAAGCGGTCTTTTGTAAAACTAACTTCTTTTCTGTTGCTGAATTATCTTGCTTCGAAGAATAAAAAAAAATACCGCCTCTTTCATATTGCCTACATATTTAAGCACTTATAGGTATGTAGTTTTTTTTCATACATATTTGTACTTTGTGCCAACGTACAGTACACTTGGGCTAAAGAAATATGATATTCTACGTACAATATGCTAGCTTGCTGCTGTTAAGCTAAAAATCTCGAAAATTTTTCATCTGCTTTTCGTCTGAATTATCGCATTTTTGCACTACCTACACATACATACCTATTTACGAGGATTCACTGTTCGCTCTTTTCTTAGCCTTTGCAACGTTCTTACCTAATTCTTTCGAATATACGTGAAATGTATGTCGGGTCATGCCTCTGGTTCCAAACTCATGTCATTACGTGTACATGAGATCTTCTTGATCTTACATATATATTTAACAAAATTACTTATCGAAATTTGGCTTATAAATTTTTATTAAAAAAAAGGTAGGCTATGGCTCGACGGTAGGTAATTTATATTGTTAACTTTCAACTCTCAACTGTTGATAATTTTTCACTTTTTATTGCTGTCGAACAATTCGTTACCCATTACTACGTGATCATTTTTGAAAATTTATACAATTTCTCACATTTGTCAATCTCCCTTCTTCCCGGATCATGTGAGTTTTGTTTTTGATAATTTTTTGGACCATCTTAGTTGAGTAGCCCTCATTCGATTGAGCTGGCAAGTAGCATGCCCAATGAAGGAAACCATCCATTGAAAATGGTAAGATTATAGTTAAACATTACTTGAAACTCAAACTACAAAGTCAAGCCTTATTTTTAAAATTTTCCTCAACATTTTCAACGTATAGTCATAAAATCAACTATTTCTCTTCCCTTTACTTCGTTTTCACATTCATTTTTATTTTTTTGATAGCGAAAACATGCTGTCTCGCATATTACAATTTAAGTGCGACTATCAAATAATACCCTTCCACACAACACTAGACTTATCAGAGGGTTCTCATCCTTAACTTCGAAAGATGTTTAATAGCGCATTCTACAAAAGTATGTCAACAGTTCACCATCAACAGTGAACTGTCAACAGTTGACCATAAAAATCCGGACAGTCAAAATCCGGATTGGTCAGATTTTCATGGCCTGGATGTTGACGGCCTTCACATCGATGGTCAAATATTCTGAACTGTTGACATCTTGATCGTCAACAGTTGGATTATGAAGAACTGATTTTATGATTTTCATTTGAAATGTTATAGAAGGTTAAAGATGTTTAATAGTTCATTGCAAACTTGACCCGTCAACCGTTCATCTCGACTCTGGTTGATTTTATGATTTTAAGTTGAAATGTTGAGGAGTTCTAGCGAAAACTATTTGTTGAGAAACAGTGAATATAAAAGTTGAATTTATACCAACAACCTGAAAAATATCAGAACTTACATTCTTTCGACGTTTACTCTTGGCGTGCAAAGAGTACTAAGTATTTCATCTGTGATGTTTTTTCACATTTATAATTTTAAAAAATTGATTGACATTTTTTAAAAATACCCCTCCACTTTTTTGTCAAACACGATTCAACTGTTGATGGTGCAAATTTACCGATATTTGATCACTAGCAGTGGGTGGTCAGCAATGGACTGTAAAGAGTTTACATCAATAAAGGACCATCAAGATCCGAAATACTGACATCTTGAAAGTCAACATGAATGTTAAGAAAAAAATGCTAAGTAAATATTAAAAATTCTTTATGTTATCACTTCCTTGATTCCAGCATCCCGAAGCGATGCTTCTTTCCTTATCAGCATTACAGGTAGGAAGGGTTCGAGGGGGCTGAAAAGTCGAGAACCCCAAAAAGCACACCTAGGGCACTTACTTAATGTACATACCTAATTTCAACTTCCTAGTTCAATTTGAAGGAGAGTTATGTGAGGAATAAACTCAAAAAATGAGAAAAATGAGAAAAACCTACCAAAAAACCACTTTTTTGGGGCTGTGAGGGGGTGCAATGGAGCTAAAAAGTCGCAACCCCCAAAGAGCACATTTAGAGCTCCAACTAAATGTACATATCAAATTTCAACTTCCTAGCTCAGTTTGATGGAAAGATGGGGGGATAAGGGCCCTTTTTCAAGGTCAAAACGGGGAAACCCCTTTATCTCCCTTCCTAATTGACTTAGGAGGTTGATTTTGGGGTATGTTATACAACTCCTGATTTTCTATCAATTTACTTAAAAATGGGCAATTTTTACGATTTGACCCCTCAGCACCCCCTCCCCCCATTGGGGTATAACTGAATTTTTACATCAAAAAACAACTTTTTTGGGGGTATGAGGGAGTATATGGAGCTAAAAATTTGAAATCCTCCAAAGGCACATCTAGGGCTTCAATTAAATGTACATACTAAATTTCAACTTCCTAGTTAAATTTGGTGGGGAGATAGGGAAGGAAGAGCCCTTTTTCAGGGTCAAAAAGGAGAAAAACCCCCATATCTCCCCTCCTGCTTGACTTAAAAGTTTGATTCGAGAAGAAAGCTCAACATTTCATGATGACCAAAAAAGTTTAATACATTCATTTGAAAACCTGAAAATATTATCGCGAAGCAACGTTTTGAATTTCCACTAGAAAGAAGAAGGGTCCTCACCTTTAGTCAAAATTCAAAGAAATAGGGCTGAAAAGTCGAGACCTCCAAAAGGCACACCTACGGCCTCTAATAAATTTACATACCTAATTTCAAGTTCCTAGTTCAATTTGGAGGAGAGTTATGTGAGGGACAAACTCCAAAAATGAGAAAAATCAATAAAAAAACCACTTTTTTGCGGGTGTGAGGGGGTGTAATGGAGCTAAAAAGTTGTAATCCGCAAAAAGGCACATCTAGGACCCGAATCCAATGTACATACAAAATTTCAACTTCCTAGCAGTTTGATGGGCAGATAGTGGAAAATCAGCCCTTTTTCCGGGTAAAAATGGCGGAAAACCCCCATATCTCCCCTCCTGCTTGACTTGGGAGTTTGATTTTTGGATATGCTACACAACATTTGATTCTCTATTAATTAGCTTAGAAAAGGGCAATTTTTGTGATTCTGACTCCTCAGCACCCCCTCCCCTAAAATGGGGCAAAACTAAATTTTGATCTAAATTTATTTTCACTCATATATATCTAATCCGCCGCAAAATTCCGTTGTTGATGGTGAACTGTAGAATACCCTATTAAACGTTTTTCAGTCTTAATAGGGAATTGAAATTTGCTGTACACATTTGATAGGGGTCCAAAATTTGTTTTTTGAGGATACCGACTTATATCTTGGCAGGCTCGAAAAAGTAGTTTTTTGGACAATTTTTCTCATTTTTTGAGTTTGTCCCTTGCATAACTTGCCTTCAGATTAAGCTATCGCCTCCTCACAGACTTGAAGAAGTAGTGTTTTTGGGAAGTTATTTAAAGTTTTTCGACATTGTCCGTCTTTTATCTCTACTCTAAATTACACTGGTGGTTAAAATTTCATATGTTGACTTGGTGGGGATCCCAGATACACGTGACCCATTGCAAAAATATCAGTTTGTTACTTTCATCAGAACAATTGGACAATTTTTTTGTTAAATCAATTTGAAATATTGTTAATGCTCATTTCATACTTTTTTGAACGATCGCATGTGAAAAAATTTTAAAACCTCATTTTAAGTTGAAAGAATTTCACCAGCAGAACATTTTCATCGACAAAAATAGACACCAATGTCTACCCATAGGTAGCTATTTATATCGCGAGCACGGCCAGGCGTACGTAATAAACTACGAGAACCGTAGAGCGCAGGTTGGCGAGTACGAAGGTGGTTTTGTAGGTTTTACGAATATTATTAATTTGTTGTTAGGGGGTCGACGATGGGGCGCTGCGCCCCGAACAAAATGAAATAACGACGAAGCGGCGCGGCGCGGCGCGGTGGCGGTTTAATGCGAATTTTAAATATTCGCCGTGCTGTTCGGAATAACCGATAAGAAATTTCATGCGCCCTGCTCACCTTCGTCGTTTTTCTGCTTGTTTTTTTTTTTTTTTTTCGCCGCCTCTCGTAAGAAAGAAAATTGAAAGACACGTTATTAGGTAACTTATATTAGTAGTTTGCAGCGTACCGTTTTCATACTGTTGTCGTCATCGCCGCCGCAAATAAGCTTGTTTTACGAGCTTAGAGAAAGTCTATGGAACGAAGGAGGCAAAGTGGTCGCACCCACCGCTCGAATAAACCAAAAACGGATTTTTATCATAAAATGAGATTCGTAACAGAGAAAATTGAAAAACGTAACCGTGTAATCCTTACTTTTCAATAAACTTCTTCTTTTATTTTTCATCGTCGCCTCTCGCGTCCTTCGAATGGATCATTCTTGGTTACAACATCGCGTTTTATTATTCTACCCTATACCTATACCTATACCTATACCTATATCTAACCAACTCGTGTTTATTTTCTATTCGTTTTGAAAAATTCAAAAATTTCTGGGGCATACAGCTAGTTGGACTATGATTGCAGCCGGTTTGTAAACCCTTGGGCCATTGTCGATTGCTAAAATTGAAAAGTTTTACGTTGTAATTTGTACAACAACTATTCCGTCTATTCCATTCTCAAAAATGTTTAGCAATTCAAAATACCATATAAAGATGGTTTTATTTTCGTAACACGTAGATCTTACAATGAAAATGAAAAGACAATTTTTTTTCTCCAAATTTACACTTCTAACTTGCACCGGAATATGAGAATATTTCGTTTCATTCGGTTTATTTTATTTTATTTTTAAGATAGGTCCTAATTGAGGAAAACTATCAACGCTTTTGGCCATGAAATCGCGCAAATTAGGCTATAGCTTTCGGACTAGATTAATATAAAGTTATAAACCGCACCTTTCTTTCTCTATCTGTCCTACTTTTTTTTTTTTTTTTTTCGCAAAATGGAATTAATATACGAAGCAGCAACATTTTTATTAGTCACGAACAGCGTTTTACAATCGGCTCATTGGGGAAAATTTTTTCAAGAATGCACGAAAACATTCGTTTATAGCGAGTTTCTCTTCGACGCGGCGTCTAATTAAGAAAAAAAAAAAAACCATCAGCGATTGAATTTAAAAATTCGTTTGTTGAGTTTTATCGCAGAGCGAAAGCTCTCGCACGGGTATGATTTTCGACGTAGATTAAATAATATTTCTTTGATATTGAACTTTAAAAGTTACCTTGCTTTATTATTAAGGCGAATTATGTTCGTAGATGTAGAAATTTTACAAAAATATAGCTGAGAGTAAATTTTGGCAAAACTTTGTAAAAGCAAATAGGTATTAGGCAGAGAGTTTTCCTTCGAGCAAACAGCAAATAACGTCTTTGGCTTGATTTTCTTGTAATGTTGTAAGTTGCATAACAACGTGTAAATTATTATTTCAAAAAAATCTTATGCTTAATAAATTACAATTGTTTTGAGTTGAAATTCAATACCTATCCAAAGCCCATCTTCTACACTATTTTAATTAGTTATTTTGCTCGTGAAAAAAGTGAAAATAGACAAATGTGCTCAAAAATTGTCAAGAAAAACTTTCAAGATCGTGAAACAAATTTTGTAAATTTTCCCACAATAGTCTGATCTTTGCTAAGAAAATTTATTTGAAAATGAAAAATTATTAACGTAAAATAATATATAAAAAAAAAACAATCGCAATTGCGATGCTTTTTTCCTAATCAGCATTGCGGGTATGAACGGTTCCAAGGAGCTACAAAGTCGAAATACCCAAAAGGCACTTCTAGGGTTCCTACTAAATATACATACTTAATTTCAAGTTCCTAACTCAATCTGGAGGGCAGTTATGCGAGGAACAAACTCAAAAAATGAGAAAAAACGACCAAAAACCCCGTGC
>FIZR01025632.1:0-10354 GCA_900060175.1 Ferrisia virgata | reverse complement strand
CCGTCCTAATTGACTTAAGAGGTTGATTTTTGGATATATGATACAACTTTTGATTTTTTGTCAATTGGTTTAAACAGGGACAATTTTTGCATTTTTGACAACTGAGCATCAGCACCCCTTCCTAAAATTGGGACATGCCTGAATTTTAACACAAGTTCATTCACTGCCAAACTGTGCCGATCGACCGAATTGGAGCAATTTTGGTCGATACTGAGCGGAGTAAATGATTTTAATGTTCAAAAAAAAAAAAAAAATATCTGACATGGCTAAAAAAACGTCTTAATGATCTTTTAGTACCTTAAAACAGATTTTGTTGATATCCCTCCCTCCTTCCCCCCCCCAACCCGCTGTTGGTCGATAGACTGTAATGGTCCAGTTTTAATTGGCAATATGACATAGAAAATCAGGCTAAAAAAGAGTGAGAACGGAGAATGAACAGGAACGCTCATTGAAACGAAATGAAGTTAATGAACGCTCTTGAAAAGAACGAAGTTAGAACTCTTCGGAACGAGAACGCGTTCTTTAAGAAGGGAAGAAGATGCGTTCTTGCAACCCTGCCCAAGAGGTCTTGTCAATTTAGCAAGCTCCAAAATTTTCGTAGACTTCAATAATTTCAAGATCACAAAACAGCGCTTTGGAAAACTCATAAACCGAATTCAATACCCATTCGTGTGCATTTTGTAAAATTTTGAAATTTCAATACCTCATGTTGGGGACCAATTTGGGTTCAAAAGCTAAAAATTCCCGTTCATCCAGAACACCAGATTTTCGACCTCATAAATCGACACCGATGTGGAAAATTTGTCAAATTTTGGATTTCGAACCTACCTTTCAGAAGCCCAGTTTGGATCCAATGCTCAGATGGCGGTTAAAATTGAATTCTGCGACCACAAAAATCCCCATATTATTACACTTATTCAATTTTTAGCTCATTGGAATGTTTACCTGACTGGCATAGGCATAAATTATTCATTCAATAAAAATTTTCAAAGGTCATTTTTTTTCGTCGTAGCTCCCCCCTCCCCCTCACATTTGAGGAAAGGAGGCATTCCAACATTTTTATTGTTTCACATAATAGTGAAGAAATGCTACTAAAAGTGAACTAAACTTTTTTCTGAATACTCTAGCTCCTCCCCACTACCTCGTGGAGAAAAAAGTCAAAAAGGTAAAAATGTTCGTTTTTTAACTCTCTACAACTTTTGTTTCAACATTTTTTTTCGCAAGCGTATTATTTGGTAAGTAATTGCCAAAAAAACAAACTTTACACTTTCCTGCCCTACAAAAGGAGGGAGCTAAATATGCATGGATTTAAGAGAAGTTCGGAAATATTGAAATACATACTTCACCGTGCCTATATACAAAATTTCCTTTTACCGTAAATTTGGATCAGGTTTGGGGTTTTTCAAGCTAAAATAGCAGCACAAATTCGGCTACAGTTTTTTGAATTGATTTTTGAAAAAATTTCAATCATTATTACGAGCTTAGAGACTCTCAGACATCGTACTGTAATTTTGAAAATTGATAGTAACTTACGTAAGTAACCTCTTTCTATAAAAAAGTAACCAATTTTCCAATTTTTTTTTCAAAAAAATGAACAGCCCTTCCTTTTTATAATTTTTCCTCAACTGCTACAAATAGAATAAAATAAAAATGAAAAAAAATGATTCATTCATTTCTTTTTCATAATACTACAATCATAGGCGTAGTTTTCGTGATTTGGACCGGTGGCTAGGGTGGGTAGGGGAGAGGGGGAGGCTCAGAATCCAGCATTGCAAAGGAAAACGAATTTAAATAAATATCATCTGTACATTGGAAGTAGCTAAAAATCATTTTTCTTGATAAGGAGACAGGAGATGATCGTAAATTGAGGTTTTGAATCCGATTAAAAATTTTTAAATACCCGAACGAAGCAAAGATTAAATTTTAGAAAAAAAAATGAGACAGGCTCCATTTTGTAGCTTCTACGAGGACAAAAATAAAGTTTTTGATAAAATTGCTTCCAGAATTTCGCTGAAATTTCGATATTTTCGTCAATTTGTCTTCATTTTTAAATTTTTTAAATAATCGCCCAAACTGAAAAAGTCAATAACTTACCAAAAAGCACTCCATGAAAAATCTACCTAATGATAAAGTAAGTAAATTTTCATTAAAATGTTTGAAAATAATTTTCGTATTATTTTTATAATTTTTGGAAAATAACGAATTTTACAGTCGGATGAGAAGAAGAGTTTTAAAGGTCGAATCTCTGAAACACTCCTTTTCGGTTCGTTTTTTTCTCTACTTGATTTCGCTCTCCTAATCCGTAACTCTCTTCACCTTTCCGGTACTTTTCATAAAAATCAAGTTGTAAATTGAAGCGCCCCTTGGTGTTCAACTTCACGACTATTCAGCCACATCTTTGGGTTTAATACTAACACGTCTACATTGTCGCAGTATATTAACACGTCTAATGTATATTTACGGTCGTGAGAAACAACACCCACGCCACCGAATCGGCTACTCAGGCACGAGTTTTAGATTACTTATTGGACGAAATTGAATGAAATACCTCTCGCATCTCTTCAGCTTCTCCCAACTTGGCCAAATATAATTATAATTCCCAAAATATGTAACATTTACGCGATGGCTGCTTTTAAAATGAATTATTATCTAACCAACTGGTTAGTTAGCGCATAGCGTTTTAATAAATGAATGCACGGTCAGTGTTCCGGTCATGACTCCGACAGCGTCATCCTTTCCTGCGACCGACCTTGTATTTCCACATCCAAGCGTAAGAATACTTATTTAATTAATATTTGCGAATGGTTATAATATGAAATTATATTTTTGAATGTGTAAGGTAAGTGGGAAAATTTTCGATCTGATGACCTAAGTGATTGAATATTGCTGAAATAAATTTTACACTGCTTTGCGAGGGTAATTCATAAGGCTCATTCCATATCGAAACGACTCATATCTTTGTGAAGAAAACGTCTTCATTTCGACCCTATTCCTCCAAAGGTTAAGGGGGATGGGGTGTTCTTCGTGATATTTTATCCAACGTCAACGCTGGTACAAGATAATTTGAATCCATTAGAACAAAGCTCACTTCATAGTAGGTGCTTTGAACTGTGGCACAAACACCAATAAGTACATATTTACTATAGAGTTGTAATTCATTTGGAAGATTTTTTTCTCAGGGGGAAGAAACCAAAATATCAATTTGAGGCGAAAGTAAAAGAAAACTATTCTATACGATACAGTCGATTAAAAAACACGAAACGTGTCTTAACCTAAATTTTTCGTTGCTAAATTGCGCGAATACGAGAGAAACTTTCGAGGTGACGTTTTGCGACTATACAATTCGTCGAAAAACTTTTTCTCTCTTTCTCTCTCTTTCTCTCTCTCTCTCGAAGAACAATTACGCAGTTCAACAAACATGGTAATCGAATAATACGCAAGAAATAGTTTGTGGTGGAAGAGAAGTGCATTTTGAATTTTCGTATGTAGGTTAAATGTACGTATAGTGTACTATAAGTACGAATACCATCTTGTTATCGAGTCTTTTTCTAGATGGGATCATGACATATAGTACACTTAACACACGTGAAGTACTACGCAGAATTTAAAGGAAAATTTTCCATTATAGAAGTTCGTGTAGTAAAAAGTAATGAAGTACTAGTACGTTGTTGTCAACATAGCTAAATTGATATCTTCTGATTGGATGGTTTAACGACTACATCTGGAGCTTGAGCGTGGTAAAAGTTGTGGAAAATCGTTGCGACGAATTAAAAATTAATCCCGAAACGAGGTGATTCGAATTCACTTAGCGAAAGGTAGCTCCCTTACCTACACGATGAGACGATGCGACGTAGGAGTTTTTGGACATCCACGTGCCTGCCCCTTTTATAGTTCCAAACGATTTCATTTTCGAGTACTGTTTAAAATTTCATATTAAGCAGTCAGGTAATTTTAATAGCAAAGGGAAACAAAACTAGTATGATGGCTTATTGGAATTCATTGAGTAAAATCTTTTCTTTTGATGGTAAACGTAATAAAGGCTATTTTCAATTTTAAAAAGACCTTTTTAACAAAATTCTGCGTATCTTCGCTCACTATTTTTTACAGCCCTTATGAAGTTGCTACAAATCGTAGAATCTTGGTTAATTTTTACCTTAAAGTAAATAGATAAAATACGCTCATTGAGAAAAATTTTACAGCAACGGTTGCCTTGGCAGTGCCATGAATCTCAAATTTATGAAAATGATTTCAATTTTTATGTCATTCAATCGTTCATAGCTCAAAAAAACGATTGGTTCCACGTCAAAGACCTACTAAAGAATTATTCTCGCTTTTTGAACGAATGTCACATCAACGAAGACAAAATTTCATAAATTTCAGATTTATTATACTGTGATTGGGTGACGCAATTCTCATTGTTGGATAAAAATATGTTTTTCTTTTAAAATAATCGAGAGACATTCAAAACAAGCCACGTATATAGCCTGTATACTAGGACATTACAATTTCGGGTTTTTAGCCAAATTATCGGTCATATTGTCCATGAAAACAGCTATTACAGACCATCAACCAAGGGCAGATGGACGGCGAAGTATCAACGAAATCCGTTCAGGGGTCTTGAAAAAGACCACTGAGACCCTTCTTGGCAATGTCAGGTATTTACCCAGAAAAATTTGCTTGAAAACTAGAAAAAATTAATACCTTGAAGATTTTGGTTGTAAAATGTTCCAAAGAGTCCCAATAAGCACTCTCTAAAACCTTACATCCCTACCCATTAGGCTTCCCAGGGGGTGGTTGGGGGGGGGGGAGTGAAACGTGTTTCAAAGTTCTGTTTTTTGTATAAAATATTGAAAGGTAAGCAGTTTAGGGGCAAAATAATTACATAAATAAATTCCTAACAAAATTCATATTGAAATAATGCTAAACTTGACTCATTATACTCCTCATAAAGTGGACCGAAGGGGGGGTGCAAAAGATAACGTAATTTCTTTTTTTTAGTTCAACCCTGTTTTTATGCTAAATTTTCCAGACTGTATTTATTCAGGTTACTTTTATTTTTTTCCCCACCAAAACTTAAAATCATTTTCTCAGCTTCAGGAATGGAAGAACGAGCGTGAATTCTGCTTTTCGTTTTTGTTCTCACCAATAAAAATATTTGTTCAAGTTGATTTTGTTTTTATATAAGATTCATAAAATTTACTTTCATTTTGTTTTTGTTCTTCACGATTTTTGAAATATTGTTCTCATTTTTTGTTCTTGTTTTTTAGTTGGTTTTGTTTGGTTCTCTGTTCTCGTTCTTGTTGGTTTTTCTTCAACCCAACTCCCAATTTTTTTTAAATCTGACCAAAAGTCATAAAATTGGTGAAAAAATTAATGAAAACGAGAGCAAGACTTCGGAAAAAAATCACCAAAATGTGCTTAAATTACAACTAATCAAAGGAATACCTGCTGAAATTCAAGAAAAGAAAAAATGAAAAAAAATGGAAAATAGTTGTTTACGTTCTTGTTCTTTCAAATGAATTTTCAAGATTGTTTCTTGCTCGTCAAAAAATTTTCCACCTTTGCGCGCAACCGAGTTCGCCAAAAATGAGTACGTCAAGTAAATCCAAGTTAAAAAATACGTTTTTGAGATATTTTCAAAATTTGTTCGAACTTTGCTATCAGTTTTTTTTTACAGTTGAAAATTTCAAATGTCCTAGATCACGAGAAGGAGTGCATCAAAATTGAGGAAAAAATTATTGTAGATATACTTTTATGAGATGTAACTTTGTGCTAAAGAACAGAAAATTTCATTCGCTTCCGTTGAAATAAAAAATTACTGAAAATATGTAATGCAATAAAATGACCATAACTCTACAAGGGGGGGGGGGCGGTGTCAAAATATTTTCCAAAATTTTTTCACATCAAGTTACACCGTTGAGGAACATTGGATTAAAAATCAGGGCTGGGGCTAAAATCACCCCATGCTTACATTGGCAGCGGATTTGATATTTTCCAGTGAGCATGGCATTAAGTCAAAATACAGTTATGCCCGAATTTGGGAGAGGAGGTGCTGAGAGTCTAAAATGACAAAAATTAAAGATGTATAGAATATTCAAAAATTTGCCTCTTACTTCAATTCGAAGTGAGAAATGGTGGTTTTCGCCAATTCTTACCTTGAAAAATGACTTTTCCACAGATGTCTCTCCTCCAAATCGAATCGGGTGGTTAAAATTTCTCATACGGATTTGGAGAGGTCCTCGATGTACTCTTTCGAGGTTTTCAGCCATACATTTCATTATCTACCCGAACCCGTACCACTGCTTGAGAAAAAACATCCTAGAGCACTTCTTTTTTTTATTCCATGAAATCACACGCAATTCGCAAACGCATTAGTTTGCATCTTCGGAAGTCAAAAAAAAATTGAAAATTCGAAACTACAAATTTTTTTTGATTCCAATATGCAGTAGGTAAATTTAGAAGTTTCAATCCAATTTAGGCAAGTCAAAGATCAAGTCAGAGACCATCGATTTTTATCACGTTTTGTTGACGTCATTTCACAAATCTTTCACGAAACCCCACTAAATTTTGAAGAAAAAAAATTAGAGATAAATTTTCAAATTATATACGTGGAAAAGAGGAACAAACGAAGACCAGCTAAAATTCAACAGCGTTCTTTCAAATTAACAAAGATTTCAGTCAAAATCCCCACAGCAACACCCAAAACTGCAAAAATCGTTTCAAAAACCGAATAGTATCAGCTGCTGAGTACGAGTTCAATAGTGTTAAACCCTCAGAACTAGCTACATAAAAACTAAGTATGTTTGAAATAAGAAAGCAATTAAAACTCTTTTTATTTCTATTACGATTTTAGGAATGTACACACCAATGCGAAGACTACGGTCTAGGATGAAAAACGACGAATAAGTGGCATTATGTCATGTGATGCTGGCTGCAGGTAGATACGTCACGATAGCGGAGTAAAGGGAGATGGTAACCAGTCGGGAAAACGTAACACTCAAACACCTTTTGCAGTAAACCGTTAATTAATATGGTAAATAGGCGTGGGAAAAGATGTGTTTTGACTCGGCTACTCTTATCGCGACTTCGATACATAAAAATCGAATAAATTAATTCCAATGATGGTACATACTGTACGATCTGGAGCATCCTCAATGACGATATATTTTTTTCACTCGCCGTGTCAATACCGACGGGAAGTCGTTTTTCGTCTATAATGTTATCTTAATACGTGCAAAATGCATAACACGTTAACGAAATCTAACTAACGATAGTGAATGTAACACGTTTTTGCAACAAATTTGTCGAACTTATCGATCAAATTGTCGAGCAGACGAGTCGATAAGAAGCAGGTAGGATGCGTGGATCATTCATCAGATGAATAAAATATACGTATAAGACAGAAGTGGTGCAGGATTCGTCGGTGGTGGCTGAAACCAAGGTTATGTAACGGTAATGACATATAATTAAATCTCTCTTAAGTATATGTACCTACTGGAAGAGAGGAAAAAAAAACAGAAAATTTATTGCTCGAAATTACGAATTAATTATACCGAAGAGGGTCTTGTGTACGTAATCTGTGTTACCTACAAGATGGTAAAGATACATATGTATATAGAAATACACGTTACAAATAATTACAACAAGAATGAAGACTGAAATATTAGAAAAATCCGTATGAAATGGACCACGACGACGGCAGGTATACGAAAGAAAATACAAATAATGGTATAAAGAAGATATAACGTTAACCCTTGTCATTATCTATAGGCTCATCTTGAATTGAATAATCCTAAATCTATTTCATTCGACATACTGCAGGAATTGTGTATGTAATAATCGAGCCAACCCTATCAAAGTGAAGTTTTATCGAAATTATTGAACGATGAATTTACTATTTGTATTTCTTTGTTTCGAAAATGGCAATTTATACAGAGTAATTTTTGGTTGATTTGAATCACTCGTAAAATGGATAATATCTTTCTTTAAGGTAAGTAAATACACTCTTGCATCAGAGAAGAAGAAGAAAAAAAAAGGAAACACTCGAAACTAGTGCGAAAAAGAATATATAAAAAGAGGAAATAAAAATCTATTACCTGCTTACACGACATGTAATGAGTACGCCCCGTTTATAAACTGTTGACAAGTATAGATTACTTTGCGCTTTCGTATCGAAGAGCTTTTGTTTTGAAACCTCCGCCAACGAACTCGTAAATTCGGGATAAATTGGAATTTTAAATAGGTCTTTAATCAAAAGGCCAAAAGTACCTCCCATGGATCACGCGATACTCCCATAAACAGTACAGAGCTTCGTGATTAAGCTTTCATTGTAGCAACTGACAATGGTATCGTGTTTATCTTAATAAGTCGCGAATATCGCGAGCTACACGTGCTCGTAAAATGGTCGGAAGTACGGCGAGAATTTTTCATTTACAGTGAAAATTTTAATGCGAAACGGAACCGCCGAATTAAGGGCTCGGCGATTTAGAAAAAAAAAAAGTACCTATATATATAGACCATATTGGCCGCTCGAGCTAGCCAAATTAATGGATCAATAGCGTGGAAAATTTGTTTGAATTTAACACGAATCGAATTTTCAAGTGGTTTATTCGTAACAATATCGTTACCTTGATTCCGGTATGCCTTTCGGAAGAAGCTTGTTAATTTAATTGGCCTTTAAATATTAGCACATACCATAACAATATACAACAGAAGATACTACTTTTCGTATTAGTATAGGCATTAGGCAATAGGCAGTGTAGCTAAATAAAAACAATACTTATCTATGAGAAAATTTGAAAACGATTCTAAAACTCTACATAAGGATAAGTTCATTCTTTGTCTTTAGCCATTTGATTTGGAAAGAAATTCGAATTTACAGTATTTGGATATGCTTCCAAAAAGATACCGCGAATTTTTGTGAAAATTGGTATAGAGCTGTTTTTTGAGATACAGAAAACGAATATGACTGTGAAAATCGATAACGATGAATCGGTTTTATTTCATGACTACATCTGTATTTTTTATGAAAATTGGTATACAGTTGTTTTTTGGGGTACAAAATACGTATCTGGATGTCAAATTCATCGCAAGACAATTGAATTCAAGGTGAACCGGTTTAATTTTGTAAATCTGGTCACCATATTTTCGTGAAAATTAGTATATTATCACTATTTTTTTATTCGCTAAACGTGAATTTCACCATAAGAACTATCGCGGATAAACCAGTTTTAAAATCAACTAGTTCATTAATAAATTCATCAAAATTTACAAAAAAAATGCAGTTATTAAAATTTTCTATCTATGACTCTATAAACCCTTTATTTCTGCAAGAAATTCAATTGACTACCTTTCTTCAAGTTTTCCATTTGATAATAATTTAGCTAGCTACCTATTTTGATTCAAAAATAATTGGATACTAAATGGATTGTAAAATAAGATGATTAACAGGATTGTGGAATAATCAGTGTTCTGTTACTCAAAAAATAAGGCTCTACACCCATTTTTATTTTTAAAAATGTAGCTATAAAATTCATTATAGTAGGTTTTGTGGTTATATTTGTTTTCTATACCTAGTAAAACAGTTACAACTAAATTTCAGTCAGAATCGGTTCACATTTCAGAAATAAAGCCAGTTTATCTCATTACTGATTCAACTGGAACCAATTTTCGGCACGAATTAGTTTTTAGTGTCCCAAAACACGGCTGATCACGAATTTTTAGCAGGGATTTAATATTCAAGTTATTGTTATATGTAATTCAGTTACTGTTTGGCAGAGTTGAGGTTCCAGTTATTAATCAGTTGAAGTTCTTTTAATTTCAGTAGGTATATGTTTTGAGTTTCAAATTATGATAAAAGATAGTTTTCCAAGTTAATTACCAGTTAATCGTTGAAGTCTGCAATTTTTGAAATTTGACTCGACTATTTTCATTTGTGAGGTATATTTCATGTTTATGTTGTATATTTTATTGAATTAGGCGATTGTGATTATTTGTTGACTCTTTTTTTGGATGTGATTAATACGTTGAAAAGATGAATAATGCATTTATCGTCTACTTACAACATTGGGAAATGAAAAAAATGGTGATTTGATATCGGACCTCAGAATTGCATTAAGAACTAGAAATAAAACACGATATTGCGTTTTAATTAAAATGAAACAAAACATCAATTTCAAAGCTTATCATGTAAAAATTTCATCATGTAAAAGCAAAATGGTAGATTAGTTTTGATTTATTTTTCTTTATGATTACAATTTTCTAATTCATTATGAACTTATAAAAATGGCATGAATATAGCAGCAGAAAGTTCCTAATATAATTTGTGAAATGAATCTTCCATCTTGATGTAGAA
>FIZR01025630.1:0-11965 GCA_900060175.1 Ferrisia virgata | reverse complement strand
TTTCATATAGTAGACACCATGATATGCAATTTTCTTTATAACAATAGAAAAAAAATAGAAATCTGAAAGGCGGAGGACGTTCCTATTAAAATTAAGAGCTCATACGTGGAGAGAATTTTGTTGAGGTGTCTACCAACCAGTTTTTCAGGATACCAAGTGAAAAAAAAAATAATCGTTTTTTATGACCCACCCTATTTCATATACTTCATAGAAATTTTGCTACAACTCGCTATTTTTCAAAATATAGGCGATTTTAACTTTCAGCAATGTACGTAATGTTAGGTAAAAAAAACAAATATTATGTAAAATTATGGAGTATACGATTACTCCTTCAATTATATTCATATTTGTGGCAACACTGATCATTTCTGACTTTTTAAAAAACATTTCTGAAGGAGGAGGTGCAAAATATTGATGAAATACATGAAAGTATACCTTCTACACAAAATTAATTTCAGTACATCTGTCTTGACATTTTTTACACCTTCCTACCCATGAAAATAGAGGGGGCGGTTATATAAAGAACTTTCATTGAAAAGACATGGCAAATTTGTAGCTTTCACCCCCCCCCCCCTAATAAGTCAAGTTTCGTCTCTGGGAGTAGATATGCCACATGCTAATTCAATCTTTTCTCATAGTTTTGTTCATTTTTGTTTTAAGGGAGGATGAAAGGGCAACCCTTAAATTACGTCAACTTACGTTTCCAATTTTTGTGAATTTTAATTTTAATGTGGGATTTGACGTTGGAGGGGGGGGGGAAGGAAATTTACAGGTTGAATCAGACAATTAAGCCGATATTCGAATTCAGCATCCTTGCATCAGTAAGAATTTATATCTCACTCAACTAATTGAAAAAAGCAAAAGAAACCTCTTCGGAGTAATTTCTCAGATTTTTAAACGGTAATTTCACAGTTTTGTAATTATCGTAAAAAGCTGAGCGTTTATCTTAAAAATTTGACTTCGACCCCTTTTAAAATTTTGATCATTGATTTTGAATCATTTTTCCATTCATTAAAAAAGGGCGCGAAAACAAATGTACCACGGAGCAAACTAATTTTGAAGTATGGCCCTTTGAAAAACCAGTGAATTTGGGTTCTCGTTTTTGTTCTTGTTCCCACAAATCAACATTTTTTTCTCGTTAGTTTTGTTTTAATTTAAGTTTTGTACATTTTGTTTTCATTTTGTTTTTGTTCTTTACGGTTCTTGAAATATTGTTCTGATTTTTTTGTTTTTGTTCTTGATTTGGTTTTGTTTGGTTCCCTGTTCTCATTTTCGTTGCGTTTTGCTCTTCAACTCAACTTCACCGATAGTTTTTGAAAATTTGACACACAGTTGTCAAATAAATACGAAAGTTGATGAAAACAACAGTGGAAAAAAATCACTAAAATACGCTTAAATTACAACAAATCGAGGAATTATGTTTTGAATTCCAAAGAAAAGAAGAAATGGAAAAAAAGAACGGAAAATAGTCGTTCTCGTTCTTATTATTGTTTTTTCAAATGAATTCGCAAGGTTTTTTCTTGTTCTTCAAACATTATGAAATTGCTTTCATTGCGCTAGTTTTTGTTTCGGTCTTTAATTACTCAACTTTGTTGATTTTTTTGGTTCCTGCCCACAAAAAATCGCATGTACTTTACATTTATGGCTCTGCGCGCTTCGTTGTTCTTCCACCCCCACCCCTGGTTGAGCTATACGGGAAAAAAAATCCAATCAATGTACATACCTAACTTCAAGTTCTTAGCACAATTAGGAAGGGAGTTATGCGAAGAAAAAACTCAAAAAAATGGGAAAGTCGACCAAAAAAAACGCATTTTGCGAGCTATGAGGGGCTGCAATAGAGCTGAAAAGTCGAGACCCTTAGCAAAATACACAGCTAGGGGCCCCTACTACATGTGCACACCAAATTTCAGCTTCCTAGCTTTATTTGGAGGGGAATTATGCGAGGAACGAACTCAAGAAATGAGAAAACTTGACCAAAAAACCATATTTCCGAGGCTGCGAGGGGCGCAATGGAACTGAGAAGTCATTTTGGTGGGAAGATAGGGCAGGAGCAGCCTTTTTATCAGGTTCAAAAAGGGGAAAACCCTCACATCTACCCTCCTGATTGATCTAGGAGGTTGATTTGCAGACATGCTATACAACTTTGGATTCTGTATCGACTGACTTGAAAAAAAAACAATTTTTGTGTTTTTGGTCCCTCGGCATCTCCCCTACCAAAATTCGGCAAAACTGAATTTCGACCCGAGGTCATTCCCACTCATATATATCTAATCCACCGATTAACCGAATTGGAGTGATTTCGATCAGTATCAAGCAGAGTAAATGATTTTAATGTTCGGCGAAAGAAATAACAAATAATAATAAATATCTACAACGGCCAAAAATTGTCTGGATGATCTGCCAGAACCCCAAAGCAAATTTGGTTGCCCCTCCCCCCTCCCTCCAAACCGTTGTTGATCGATAGACTGGCATAGTCTGGTCTTCATTGGCAATACGACATAAAAAAATCAGGCTAAAAATAAAACTTTTTGCACTTGTTTTTACGAACGGTTTACTCGAATCGTTCTGAATTGTATTAAGCTGTTATTTCAAGTGAAACAGGAAGGAAAAGAATTTAGTATAATTTTTGCAGGCGCATGTTAACGGGAGCTTATCCAACCCTAACCAGTTTTCTGACAATGAAAAAGAGGTTTTTTTTGTAGAATCTTTCTCTATTTTCAGACCTAATGCGGTCTATTGAGCTTGTCTTTAATACTTTAATTAATTATGAAGCGCAGAAATGCATCCAAATATGAAATAAATCTTCTACTTAGCGATACTCATGCAGGAAAGTTAGCCAGATACCTTTTACCAGAAAATTTCCTAGGTTATTACATTGATGCTTATCAGTCCATGTACATACACTCCATAATCGAACAGATAGAAATCAACCATTAAATTTCTCAAGACCTGGAAGCAATATCAATTTCTTTCCGCTAAACAAGCCAACAAATTATTGAAATTATTATTACATCGAGACCTATGTACTTGCACCTTCAAGAAGTGGAAATACCCACAACCATACACTTGGAATTTGTTCGAATTTGCAGTACTTTTCCGTTAGTTCGAAACGTATTTTTTTTTTCGTAATATTCGGCGAAATAAGTATTCAAAGACACATGAAATAAAACAAAAAACAACAACAACAACAAGTCATTAAATAGACTTTAGAATCTGTGAAGGTTCTTGTATCGAGTAAGAATGGGTCTGAGAATGATCCCCAGCAAAGTACGATAGTTTGGTATGAGGTGAACTACACGATAAGTGTGAGTAATGCTTTATTAATATGTACTTTTATAGCACGAGTAAATTGAGCTCAACGAGTTGGCGTTTATTTGGTCGAATATCTAATCTTACATCTACCTAACTGTATTTTGATTTCGAAATTCGCCTAAATTGTTTACATGTATTTGTCTAGCCTACGTGTAGAAGTAGGCTAGACCAAAACTTTGGCAAGGACGATCGGCTGAGTTTTTGCTGAAAAATTCTTTGTAAGCTGAACCTCTAATTATGTAATTTAATAACGAGATGAAACACTGGCTGGTGGATTTTTTCATCACGTGTACGCAAGGAAGGCAGATAGGTTACAAGTACGCCTATGTTAATAGAACACAAACTCTTAAATAAGTATTATAATAAAAAATCATTTTCACGTGCAAACGAATACATCTACGCGATGTTGTCTGTTTGTAAACAAGTTCTATAAAACTTCCACGTTTACGAAACTTTTTTTTTTTTTTTTTTTTTTTTTTTTTTTTTTTTTTTTTTTCGATATACCAATGCACAGCATACAACTTTACGATTAATTAATGGGGAAGTTTCTAACAGCTTTGGTGATACTAATCGCAATATAAGTTGTTGCAGATTCTTGCACAGTAGCAGCTGGAATTTCATTCTATTATCTATGTTCGAATATCGTACAATTGATAAAGATGCAAGCTGTGAAACTATACCATCTTGAAATGGAATGTCTGCATCCGCGATGGTATCACTATTATGTACATATAATAATGTAGCTTCATAGACTGCCGTTATCAGTACATCAACTGGCTGATAACGAAATGAACTTGCGTGTGGATATTCGCACCCAATGTCCTCGTATTTATAATTTATAAAACATGATACGGGATTATTAATTATCGCGATGTTGGAATGATTCTCTCTATGTATACCAGAACGTTGTTCTGTCTGCGTCCGAACTCTTTTAAAACAGTAGTCGTTGTAGTTATCGCATATTCTGCACGTATCGCAAGAACAGGATTGTCGCCCATGTAAATATAATTCCGGCTAAATCGCACACTTATGTACATACGTACAAATGTACCAACTGAAACTGAATCGAGCTTCGAGAGCCAGATTAAAAATGACGCTAACGCCAACCAAACCAACTTCTGAATTCGAGATGGAAACCGGTTCTAAAATCTCGCCACTTTTACTTTATTTACAAGATCGTACTTATGCAAGGTATACACATACGTACGAAAAGAAACGGAACGGCAATGCTTTCCGGGTAATGTTAAATATTCCGTTTTGTAGCATATAGGTAAAGGTATATATATACATACACATATAAATTCACAAGATCGTGTGAGTAAGCATGAGTAACTGAATATGCGTAGTCGACGTCGAGAGCTTGTTTAAAATGCATGTATCAAATTCTTCCCTCGAGCTTAATTGTCCGAACTGGTAACGCGATTCGAGTCCGCGAGATCAATCTAACCACAACCTGAATCGGTTTAGATTTTTTTTTCATGCACGAATCAGGTGCGACCAGAATTTGGAAATAATAATAAAGTGAACTGAGAGAAACATGTGATTTATACGCGAAGAATGGAATCGAACAAAAGAATGGTATTTCAAAGGACTGATAAGCAGGGAACGATAGGACCAATGAGATCAAAGTATTTCTCCCGCAGCTTCTTGGTTTGAAAATTCAATGGGTGTTTTGATCTTATTTTCATTTGCTTAGCAAACCATTCGCGACAAAAATGAGCTCAAATTTGAAACACACCAATATATGAGGCCGTTTTTGTCGAATTATTTACCCCAACCAACGCCTACTGGTAAGAAAGTGCTCTTCACAATAAAATTTCGATCGAAATTATGTAAACTGACCGTGATATTGAGATTGAAAGAGAATTAGTGTTTTTGAGGCTTCTATATACGCTCAAGGACTGACACCATGATCTGGGCGATCAAGCCCCCAGCTTAGTACACCAAAAAATTGGAAAAAATATTTATAATGGACCGAACTGAAATTTTTTTTCTTGAGGAGGAGATATGAAAATCGAATTTTTGTGTTCAGCTGAAATGGTCGGTCAATATTCTGAAAAAAGGCAGTTCCCGATGAACGAAGAATTCAAAATAAGCGAATCTTTTGAAATTTTGGTTTCGATTTTTTTAGGTTTTACAAGCGACAAAAACATCATTGCAAAGCGATGCTTTTTCAGCCTGATTTTAGTGACATATTACAATCACGAGAATTGAAAAAAAGCACTTTTTTCCAAATCAGCATTGCGGATCGGAACGGTTCAATGAGGCTAAAAAGTCAAAACCCTCAAAACGCACAACTAGGGTCCTTACTGAAGGTACATACCTAATTTCAAATTTGTAGCACAATTTGGAGGGTAGTTATGCGAGGAATAAATTTAAAAAATAAGAAAAAACGACCTAACAACCATATTTTTGAGGCAGTGAGAGGGTGCAATGGGGCTGAAAAGTCGAAACCCTCAACAAAAGGCATATCTAGAGCTCTGACTTAATGTACATGCCAAATTTCAGCTTCCTAACTCTACTTGAAGGGGAGTTATGCGAGGAACAAACTCAAAAAATGAGAAAAATGAGAAAAACTGACCAAAAAACCACATTTTAGGGGCTTTGAGGTGGTGCAATGAAGCTGAAAAGTCGGGACCCCCAAAAAGCGCATCTAGGGCCTCTACTGAATGTACATACCAAATTTCATATTCCTAGCTCCTTTTTGGTGGGAAGATAGGGCAGGAAAAGCAGTTTTTCAAGGTCAAAAAGGGGAAAACACCTCACATCTGCCCTGCCAATTGATTTAGGAGGTTGATTTTTGGATGTGCTACACAACTTTGGATTCTATATCGATTGACACAAAAAGAAATAATTTTTGTGTTTTCGTCCCCTCAGCACCCCTTCCCCTAAAATGGGGCAAAACTGAATTTCGACCCATGGTTATCCCCACTCATATATATTTAATCCCCCGCCAAACTGAGCCGATTGATCGAATTGGAGCGATATTGGTTATTATCGAGCAAAGTAAATGATTTAAATCTGGAGGGGGGGGGAAGAATAAAAAAATAAAAATGCATATCTGACATGTCCAAAAATTGTCTGAATGGTCGTAGAATAGGGCCTCAAAATGAATTTTGTTGTTATCCTCTTCCCCCAACCGCTGTTAGTCGACAAACTGTAATAAGACTGTTTTTAATTGGCAAAATAACAGAAAAAATCGGGCTAATTGGGATTTTTAGAGGAATAAATTTTCTCGAAATTCAAATAAGTTTCAAAACACAAGAAAATTTTCGGAGAAGAGGGCGACTAATTCAACATCTTTTAAGACGTACGAAGATTTAACTCAAAAAATCTATACAGTGACGAGTTTAAATCATACGGTGAAGAAGGAAGGGCATGCACCTCAACATTTTTCCGACTTACTCTATGAAAAAATTGACAATTTTGCCGTTTTTTTCATCTTTCATACTTTTTTACCTCCTTAAGCAAAATTTCGTTCAAACTATTTTTTTTTTGGTACCTTTTAAATTGGCCAGGTGCCCGAGCGGGGCATAGAGTGAAATTTTTTCGAATTTTAAAGATCAAAAGGTCGAAAAATGATACTTTGTGTATTTTTTCAGTGGTGTAGCTAAGCATGTCTCATGAAGGAAGCCAAAAATTTTTCTGAATGGTGGGGTAAGACATAGAATTAGCAGAATTTGTCAATTTTTGCTGATTTGGCCGACAACTGAAGAATATTTTGTGGGGAACTCACCCACACCTTAAATGATGAAGAGGGGGCATTTCATCAAAGGTTCTCAGAAATGTGAAAAAATTAGTAGGAAATTAATTTAAAAAACATAAAGAGGTACCTATACCTACTTTGGCATTAAATTTTTTCCCTTATTTTTATACTTGTAGATTTTCCAGCAACAAGTATAAATTCTTTTCAAATGGTAAAATAAAAATTGAAAAATTTTCACTACAAAAATTCCATTTCTGTTTTTATTAAAGTGCGTACGTGTTCAGTTTATAATTTTTCACAACCTGCAGTTCTCAAGTAGGCATTGAACCACATATCGAGCATCATCCAAGCACATTTTCTCAACAGTTTTTCCCTAATATTAAATACCCATTTCAAAATTCCAACCGCAAATAATTTTTCGCCTAGGCGAGAGGTGGTTGATTTTATTACTATGGAGTCTGAAACAAAAGGGCAGGGATGCGATAGAAGCCAAAAATGCCAGCAAATTTTTAAACCGCGGGATTTAACTTCCATTACATTATTTGGAAATCGTATCGAATGAGCAAATTAAGACTATTCTTATCCAGTATTTTTTTTTTCTCTAATTTAGTTATTGATTTAGAATAATTTTTCAAAGAATGGCAGATTAGATACCGAGAAGCACTTGGAAAAATGACGTTTTTTCCATCTGCAAAAGCATTGTTCATCAGCCACCACATAACGCAGAACAAAATAATACATCATTAAAAAACTGGTTAACCTATATTAAGTCAAGCTTATTAGAAAAATTCTTGCAATATATTATTTCAATATTTTTGGCGGTTTGTATTTTTTCAAAAATTTCATAGCCTCAGATTCATCCGTATAACGATTTAGAAAAAATATTCGTGAAACATACAAAAATTTCTTTGTTAATTAATGGCATTATCACTGATCTTCACCGCATTTCAACCATTTCAGTGCAACAGAGTTGAAATAATTTCCCTAGATGCAGATAAAGCAGCAATTGTAAGTGCATTGTATTGGAAATTTAGGAAAATTACATTTTGGAACAGGTTCTTCCATAAAAGTACCAACATCAGATTTCCTAAACCCATTAACTATAATATAGATAGATTCAACTCGTAGACTCGTACTATCAGTATCTTTAAATCGCCATTCGAAACATTAACCTCTTCAATGTATCCTTCAATCTCAATGTTATGCAAATTCGTCGACAGCATTTCTTTTTTCGATGACGAAAAAAACAACAGTTTGAAAATCAAACCCTTCTTCTCTTCAAAATTAAAATTATGCATCCTGTTTACATACCATCATTCAGTTCTCTTCTAACATACTCCCCTCTTTCCCCTCCAGATTTCGGCGCTATATTTCAATCTTGAAAACGGACGATACCGATACCTTTCCCGGACCATCCATCATCGAGTCTAATTATCTGCACAGCTAACGCGATTCCCGAGTACATCGAAGATCGTTAGATCAAACCTGTTGGACAGCGTTAATTTTTCTCCAAAAACAGGTGGAAAATTTAAAGAGACGTTTATATATGTAGAAGGATTAACGTGCAATGGATACAGATTATACCCCTTGTTTATTATCTACCAGCTGTTTTGTATCTATTTATACGTATCAAGATATCTACAGATTCCAGCCTTCAATTAGGGATTAATAAATCTCCGGTTAAATGTACGTACCAGTCAAAAGAGTAACAGATGGATGCATTGGATTTGTTGCATGTTTAACTCGCTTATTTCCTCCTCGTTTTTGATTTGTTGCATGTTTAACTCGCTTATTTCCTCCTCTTTTTTTTTTTTTTTT
This sequence comes from Ferrisia virgata, assembly GCA_900060175.1. Classification (NCBI taxonomy): domain Eukaryota; kingdom Metazoa; phylum Arthropoda; class Insecta; order Hemiptera; family Pseudococcidae; genus Ferrisia; species Ferrisia virgata. The sequence goes on along the minus strand of FIZR01025630.1, from coordinate 3,129 downwards.
TTTGATTTTGACTCGCGTGTTGTAAGTCGTACTACAAAATTCAAGGAAGAAACGTGGACCGAAAATACAATAAAATGATTTCCCTATGCTAAGTCTGTATGATAAAATACAGGTAGTTACTACCTTTTATCTATTGTACAATTTAATGGTAGATCTTAAAACTGGAATCTCGACTGATCTATCCAATATGAACTTATATTTTTACGTGGATCTTATCAGTATTTCATCTTTCAAAGGAATAACAGGTCTATATTATGAATTTTGATTTGCATCAAAATCTAGCTTCACGACCAATTACGTAGAAAATAAATTTGATCTAAAACGATATTATCGAAAATGTTTTAAGATAAACCACGCGTTTGTATATTTCGAACGTGAAACCTACCTAGCTGCTTAAAAATTAATAATTTATAATTGAAAAAATAATACACGTACGTATTAAATTCAAGTTACAAAAACTTTAACCATTTTCGAAAGAAAAACAAGTGAAACTAAAACATGTGCGGGCGATATTCCTCGTATTTTGACGCCTACGTTATAATAAATCATCACATTGGCTCAATGGTCGTGACTCGAAAGTTGGGATGAATTGAATATTCAAATTAAACGAATATATTGGAATCATTTACCATTGCGCTGGTGGTCGTTGAAATATTACAGATCTACGAACCTTCCATCGTATTTTCATTCAGTCTCTTTATTAATTGTAAAGTTCGAGGACATTTGATGAAAACATAAAAAATAATGGAAATAAATTTCAAAAATTATTTAAAAAAATAATTTTCTATTGTAAGGTTTGAAGACACCGAAACTGGCAATATGGACAGAGAATAAAGGTTAATTAGAAATAACAATATGTACACAAGATTGACCTTGTGTTCAAAATTTTCCATTTCGCAACATGTTTTCTTTTCTTAACGAAATTACTAATCAGCGCTACCGGTTTATTCCATTATTTACACTAAAACTCGGAAAAAAATTATACCATATTCCCAGGATTTTCTTCGCAAAATGTTTGAATTATTAAAAGTAACCAGTAAGCGAAGAGAATTGACGTTGTGATGACGACTGCGACAATTTCTACTCGATGACTTGAGTGTATACTATGCGCATTACTTCATTACTACGTGGAAATGTTGACAAATTTAAATAGCAATGACAAAATGGAAAACATAACGTAAGCTTTCGAAAGAAGTCATGCTGAGAAGAAATCATAAAAAATCAAGTACTATAGCCTGATAGTACACTACATCTAGCCCAAAAAGATTTTGGAAATTTCTAAAATGATACATGCAAGTAAGAACGAGATACTTCTTGCAAACGACATTTTTAAGAGAAAAAAATATCAAAAATCATGAAACCGTTTTCCACTATTTTTAGAATCATTTGAAATTTCAAAAAAAAATTGCTGCAGTTGTAAAAAATTAAATAAGTACCCCTGAGAATTGGCGAAAAAAATCTCCAGTGCTTCGAGTCATTTTTAGCCAGATTTTCCTCGTATGTTGGTAAATAAGATCAGACCATTGCACACAACATCAACCAATGGTAGAGGTAGAGAGAGAGGAGTATCTACAAAATTTGATTTTGGATTCTAGAAGACTATCAAGACTATTTTTGAACACATTAAATATTTATTTTAGTTTTATATGATCCAATCCACCACCCCTCCCCCCCTCAATGGTTAAAATAATTTACTCGACTCGGTGCTAAATAAAAATTGGTTAAATTCGATCAATGAATTTAGATTGGCACCAGGTCAGATATTGAAGAGTAGGAATGCCTTTGGATAAAAATTCAATCATATCCAATATGAAGGGAGAAGGGTTTGAGTGGCAAAGAACATTAAAATTACTTATATTCCGAAAAAGAACAATTCTTTGCAAATTAAGCCGGTTTTTTGGGTGATTTTCGCCATTTTTTAGTCTCATTTTCCATGTCACGTTGTCAATGACAACCATGGTATTTTAGTCTATCAACCTACAGCGAACGAGGGGGCGGGGGAGGGCAGATGATCTACAAAATCCGTTTTGCGATCCTAGAAGATCATTAAAACCATTTTTGGCCATGGGAGATATTTATTTTCATTTTTTTCCCGAATACTAAAATTATTTACTCTGCTCGATACTGACCAAAATCGCCTCAATTTGGTCAATCGGCTCAGTTTGGAGGCGGATCAGATATACATGAGTGGGGATGACCTTTGGTCAAAATTCAGTTATACTTCAATTTGAGGGAGGGGGTGCTGAGGAGCCGAAAACGCAAAAATTGTTTTTTTTTGAGTCCATTGATAGAAAATCCAAATTTGTATAACATATTCGAAAATCAACCTTCCAGGTCACTTAGGAGGGGAGATATGAGGATTTTACCCCCTTTTGATCATGACAAAAAGCTGTTGCTCCTCAATCTCCCCACCAAATCGAGCTAGGAAGTTGAAATTAGGTATGCACATTTACTTGAGGTTCTAAATGTGCTTTTTGGGGGTACCGACTTCTCAGCTCCATTGCACCCCCTCACTGCCCCTAAAATGTGATTTTTTTGGGTCAGTTTTTCTCATTTTTTGAGTTTGTTCCTCGCATAACTACCCTCCAAATTGAGCTAGGAATTTGAAATCTTATATGCACATTTAGTAAAGATCCTGGACGTGCTTTTTGAAGATTTCAACTTTTCAGCCCCATTGCACCCCTTCACAGCCTTAAAAATGTGGTTTTTTGGTCGTTGTTTCTTATTTTTTGAGTTTATTCTTTGCCTGACTCCTCACCAAATTGAGCTAGGAACTTGAAATTAGGTATGTACATTTAGTAAGGTTTCTCGATGTGCCTTTTGGAGGTTTCGACATTCTAGCCCCATTGAACGGTTTTTACCCTTAATGCTGATTAGGAAAAAACCATCGCAAAACGATGCTTTTTTCAGCTCTGGTTTCTATAGTAGCTCACGAACATATCTCTCCTCCAAATTATACTGTAAAGCTTAGGGTGGGTCAAAAAAAACGATTATTTTTTTTCACTTGGTACCCTGAAAAACTGGTTCGTAGACACCTCAAAAAAATTCTCTTCACGTATGAGCTTTTAATTTTAATAGGAACGTCCTCCGCCTTTCAGATTTCTATTTTTTTTCTATTGTTATAAAGAA
>FIZR01025625.1:0-16960 GCA_900060175.1 Ferrisia virgata | reverse complement strand
AAAATCCGAACCATCCTCGGTCCCAATTAGTTCGGATTATCGACTTCCTACTGTACATTATTTTGAGGTAATTTCGCAAATATTGTTATCCAATCGTTTGCAAATTTACAAAAAGAGCAAAATTTGACCCACCGTAATGTAGGTATCCTTAATGCACTCAAATTAACACGTAAAGTAACAGAATACTTATGGATGAAATTTTTTTCACCGAATTGTAGATCACCACCTCCTAAACAGCGTATCCGGAATCGGACATAATCGAACAGGTACTTCTCTCCCAATATCGCAATTTGTACCCCAAAAGTAGGTTTTTTACCGATAACTTTTCCTAATTTTGGTCCTTAACGTGATACAGAAAAAAGATTAAGTGAAAAAATGTAGCTAGTCGAATATCCAATAAAAAAGGTTATTACATATTTTTTTCGAAAATCGATTGAAACACTTTAAAATGAGTTTGAAAATCAAAAACGTAACATTTTAACATGGATATGTCATGGGGCAGCGGGTCATTCTGTGAAAGCGTTACGTTTTTGATTTTTGGACTTAATGCTAAAATGTTAACATGGATATATCTTAAGGGTGGGAAAGTTTGATAAAACTCACAATGAAAGATGAGTGCGGCCGATTTTTGGACTTCATGTTAAAATGTCTGAGTGAAGTATTTGATTTTAGATTTAAAGTTTTTGATCAAAAACTCGCGATTAAAGGTGATTATAAAAGATTTTTGCCCTTTGTGTTAAAATCTTAAAACTCGCCATGAAAGATGATTAAGTATGAATGATTTTTGTACTTTATGTTAAAATGTCCAAGTTGAATAAATATGAAAAAAAAAAATAGAAAAATAAAAGAGTTTGAACATTAAAAAATTAAAAAATAGAAAAAATTAGAAAAATAAAAAAAAATTGAAGATTAATATAAGTGACTTCTGCACTTTATGTTGAAATGTTGACATGGATGTGTAACATTTTTTTTTTTTTCAAATTTTTTGACTCAATGTTAAAAGGTCTGAGTTCACATGGATATGTCTTGGGGCTGGGGCTGATAATGTAAAAACGTTACTTTTCGGTGTGATATTTTTGATTTTTGGATTTTATGTTAAAATGTTAACAGGGATGTGTCTTAAGGGTGGGAAAGTTTGATAAAACTCACAATGAAAGATGAGTATAGATGATTTTTAAAATTTGTGTTGAAATGTCTTGAGTTATCAAAAAAAAAAAAATTGTGAACTTATCAATTGTTTTCAGCATTACATACCCATGATCTACAATGTTTCCCTGAAGGGGAAAATTTTCTAAATTTTTTAACAGAACGACCCCCATCTATAAAACATATCCATGTTAAAAAAAACTTCAAAAAGGGTAATGGTGAAAACTGGCTACTGAATTTCATTTTTAAATAAAATTTTTATAAACAATTTTTCTCAATTCTCTTGAACATTTTTGAACTTTACATTTTTTTACCCCCTGCACCCAACCCTTCCGGAATTATCGCCACCCAAATGTTGAAATTTCAACACGCGATGTCTCTGGAAGGGTAGAGTAAAAAATTTTGAAATTTTCACAGATTATACATCTTCTTGAATACTATGAATGAGAACTTTTTGAAAATTTTCGGTTCACATTTTCCCAATTTTTTTCATGTTGAAATTTTCAAAAAAAAAATTTTTAATTTTGAGGGGGATTCATGACAGGAAATTTTTTTAATATACTTGTTAGGTGGCCATCTATCACAAATACTTTTTTAGGGTTCCGAAATTGAGTGCGACATGCCTCAAAAAATAGGAAAAATCTACCAAAAAACCATGTATTTGGAGCTGAGAGGAGATGTAATTGGGCTGAAAAGTCGAAACTACCCAAAAGGTACATCTAGGGCCCCTACTGAATGTATATACCAAATTTCAACTTTCTAGCTAATTTTGGTGGGGAGATAGGGGGGGAACAGCCCCTTTTTAAGGTTTAAAGGGGATAAATCCTCATATCTTCCCTCCTAATTGACTTAGTGGGTTGATTTTTGGATATGTTATACAACTTTGGATTTTCTATCAATTGACTCGTTACTTGTGCTTAATATTGAAGAAACTATAGTTAGGTATCGTCTCTTGACACGGATTTTTTTACGCCGGAATTCTGCAAGATTACATTTAGCAAGGTTTGACCAAAATCGATTTTTTTCCGTGAGAAGTTAGATGGCTCATTGGTCACGCACTCGAAATTGCTGAGAATTCAATTTCTAATGCGTGGAAGAGATGATCATTCACCAAGCGAAGTGAGAAGGAAAAGGTTTAGCGCAACGGTTACCCAATAAAAAAATTTCAAAAAAATGGCATGATCCAGGTGTAATCAATACCAAATTTATGGAAATGACTGAAATTTTTTGAACAACCGTTGCACAAAAAATTGCATTCATTCCAATTACACCAACAAGAAATGCCATTTTTTCGTGTCAATTTATTGTAACTGTTGTACTAAATTTTTTTCTGTGCAAAAGTTTTATTAAAATTAAAATAACCCTCCTGTGATAGAATTTTGTGTGTCAAGGAGCCGACGCAGCCTAGTCATGAGACCTCCCCGCGGTCTTCCAAGTATATTAACAAAGCCAGTTAAACACTACACAAACAGAATTTTCCTTCCTTTTTGTGCATCATTTGTCTACATCAAATACTGCACAGTCGACTTGGACTTTTTTTATAGATTTTCCCATTTGGTTAATCCTTTTGTTCGTGAAATCTTGTGTTAAACATATTGATGAATTTATGATAAAAATGAATATCTAAACTAAATGAACCAGGTATTTAATTCTTAATAAAAATTTCATCATTTCAGGTATCGTGGTAAATTATCCGATTTATTAAAATAAGAAATTAAATTTCGAAACTCTTGAAATGTGTTTTTTATCGTCAAGGTTTAATAATATTACGCTGATGAAATTCTTATCCGACTACGGTGGTGGTACAGTACCAGGAGGTCCTACAGGCGAAGGAGCCAAGATATTTAGTTTATGATTAGGATCAACCAATTTAGCCAACATTTCTATTACAGTCTGATCGCCTTTCTTTTTCTGCAATGCGTTATCATAATTAATCTTCAATGACACGAGAAACAACCAATGAAACACAAGGATGTGGATAAATTACCAAAATATAGCTGGACAAAGACTCGCCTCCGTAATTTTTCTTGAAAGCATCATTAATTTTTGCGATATTTTCTCCACGATTTACACTAATGATTAATATCCAAACTGCGTACCGATCACCTTTATCGCGATTGTCGTGTAATAGCTTAGCCCATAGTTTTATTTTATCTTTGACGTAGCCAGCTGTCGGAGATGAAGTATAAATTAATAAAAGGTAATTTTAATTGAAAAATCGTCTGATGTAGCGATCCACATTCAACCATACTCACCCATGCATTGGTAGGCGAACATGAGATCGTTATTGGAGAGTACGTGAAATAGATCATCTTCTATGTCATATCCTGGATGGCGTTTCTCGTATACTTTTAAAATTTCTGCTGAATATACACACGATTTCTTTATAAGGATCGACTCCAGCAGATCCCTCTTATCATCCCAATGTGGTTGTTCTTTAAATGATAGATAAAATGTGCGTTATGCAATTGGAATAGGTATCTAGCTTAGGCATAAGGTAATATTTCGTGCTATTAACTTACCATCGTACAATTTGAACTTCATATCTTCGGCTTCTTGTGCATTTGGTAAAGGACCATCTTGTTCTCGGTTCGCCTTTTAAAAAAAATTATCAATCTGTGTGTTATGCAGATGAACATTTGTTACCTACAAATTATACGGAAATTGGACAACTTACTTCGGCCCAAACCCTCAACATATAACGGAAAGGCTCCCTTTGCTCTTTGCGATCATCTTCGAAGCCATCTCCTTGTACTGAATTTTAAAGAAAAAGAACATATCATTTAGAAGTATTCGTATATTACGTTTTTTTTTTTCAAATATTGGATTCTAATCTGACGTTAAAGCCATGATTTATTACCTTGATTATAAATGGATATAAAATGTGACATATCTTTGACCAGCAGCATATCTATTGTTACAAGTGTTTCATCTTTATGACCCATGAACTCTCCCAGATATTTAGCCAAAACTATGGTTTCGTCGTATAATAATGCGAATAAAAGATCTTTGTAAACTAATCCTGAGTCTTTGTAAGGAACATATTTGTCATCGATTAATGGAGTCTGCGAAAAATAATAATTTACGTAAGTGATCGCTGGAATTAAGTACAAATTTTTGAAATACAACAATACCTACTCCTCCGTTAATATTAGCTATTTCGGTATTGATCTGTCTACATTGTTCCGGTGTTCTTTTTGTGAGGATTTCAGCTATGATTGCTTCGTTGAAACGTGAATCGACGATAGCTTTTGCATCTTTTTTCAAATCGTCGCATGGATCTGGCGCCTGAGAGAAAATTCATAAAAATAATTTTTACACGGTTTATTATTTGTGTGACTGCGATAAAGTCGAACAAAAGTAGTATAGATTGAAGTAAAAAAAAAAAATAAATATAAGTATTACAATTATATAGATGATTATTGCATACGTGGTCGTTTATTTTTTGCTTAACTTACCCCACACATTGATGGCCAAAATGTGAGTATGAAGGTGAAACATGTTAGAAGATTGCGCAGCAACGTGTTCATTTTAAATTTTATCAATGTCAAATGATTTCTATCGTACTACGAGTGCACTAGTTGAAAAAAAAAGAGAGAGAACTATTTACTTTGTCTGCTAATGTGCCTACGTTGGTATGGGAATGAACATAATGTGTAGTGGGTATGCCCTGTGAATCACGCTTTTATTCATATTTCAATTTATTCGCAATCGTATTAAAAATTTCGATGGTTATCAATTTTTTACGATTTTAAGGAGGAGCATTTTTATCCACTGACGAAAACAAAAAGCTTATATAATTTATTCTCGTTGTAGGGATAAAAGAAAACCAATATTACGTTGCATCTTTTAACGCCAGATATTTTCTCTTCTGTGGGAGTATTGTTATGGAATTTGAGAGGTTATTGAATTGTAATGCGCAGCCTAGATTTGATAGTTAAAATTAAATAAAGCCACAGATTCAATTATCGAGGGTTACAGATGACTTGAAATATATTTTTAGATAAATTCATATCCGACTAAATAAGTAAAATTAGAATGGGCCAAATTTTGTTTTTTTTAGAAAGTTTCAAACGGCAAAGTCACAATATATGCGAAATGACCTCAAAAGAATATGGTAAAAATTTCAGCCCCCCAACTCAATTTTTAAACTTGCAAAACTTACTCAAGTTTAAAAATGTTTGAAAATTCGAATGAAATTTTTTTCCAAAAAAGGAATTATTATGCATATTTGGACCCGAAATTGTCAGTAACGAGAGGTTTTCATCATTACCCCTTATTTCGGTTTCTTTTTTAAATGACACTTTTTACGTTTTTACACAATTTTCTGAAACACCATGAATGAAATTATTTTTGAGAAACGCCCTCCTGAAGTTGATTTAGAATATCAATTTTAGGTGATTATGCACAATTTTTGAAGAGCCACTCCAGAAAAGTTCTTTTTTTTTGAATGTTTTAAAATAAATTTGTTTAAAATTGAGAAAATGATATATTTCATCTATTTTAAACTCCCGAAGGCGATTTTTAATTTTTTTTTCTTATTGCTTTGAAAAATCGCCACCCCCTCCCCCAAGACATCTATGGCCCGTATTAAGTCTATATTCCAAATTTTAACTTCTTCACTCAATTTGGAGGAACAGCCTTTTTTAAAGGTCAAAAGGGGTGGAAAACCTCATATCTTCCGCTTTGATTGACCTAGAATACTAATTTTTCGATTTGTTATGCAACTTTAGATCGTCCATCAATTGGCGCAGAGAGGAACAATTTTTGCGATTTCAGTCCCTCAGCGCCCCCTCGTTCAAATTTGAATATAACTGAATTTTGACCCGAGATCAACCCTATTTCACGATATCAAATCTGCCGTCGATCTAAGCATATTTTTCAAATTTCATCTATTTTGGTCGTTATCGAACTGAGCAAATGATTTTTAATTTCGGGAAAACAAAAACAAGCAAACATCTGACATGACCAATCACAGTTGTAATGGACCCCGCTCCCCTCCCCAATGCACCACCACAAGTAGATGGTTCATAATGGCCTGGTTTTCATTGACAATATGACATAGAAAATCAGGCTAATAAAAATTCTTGAAAAAACATGAAATAACCATTTTTTAAGCACTTCCAAAAATTGTCTGTATGGGATAAAATTGAAATATTGAGCTTAATCAACTAAAATTGATGTCCTACTTCCATTTCAGGAGGCAGTTTTTCAAAAAATCGTAAAAAAACGCAAGAAAGTGACATTTAAAAAAAAAAACTGAAAAGAGGGATGAAGATGAAAACTTATCGCTAATGATCATTTTAAGTTCAAATATGTATAATTATTTGGAAAAAATTAAAAAAAAAATTTTCGTTTTTATGAACATTTGTGAACTTTAAGTGCGTTTTGTAAGTTTAAAAAATTTAGTTAGGGGGATGCAATTTTACCACATCCTGCTGAAGTCATTTCGGAATTTTGCAAAAATTACAGCTACATGTAATCTTTCAATTTCTTTCTTCATTTCACAATGATTTTCCTAAATGTTGAAAAATAAATAAAATCTTCGCAAAATTGGTATAGAAATATTTAAATGAAATTGATAGAAATTTTTCGATCAGCTTTAAAATCAGCAAAGTATGAACATAAATATTAAAAAAAAAAATCAAAAAATATTAACTCTCAAACACCGTCATTTTTAAATAGCGGCATAGAAAAATTCGAATTCTTTTCAAACCACATTGTTCAAGTTCTGATCCTGTGCCAATTTTAAATATTTTTAAGCTGATTGAAAAATTTCTATTAATTTTTTAATATTGGTATGGGAATTTTTTTAGTTTTCAATGTCAATCAATACTTTGATATCCGAAATTTTATTTATTTTATAACATTTAGAAAAATTATTATAAAATGAAGAAAGAAATTGAAAAATTTTTCAAAAATTATAACCTAAGACGTAGGAAATTCTTTGTTTAAATTCTTTTGCTTACTAGCGATAAATTTTCAATATTTTTAAAAATTTCACTAATTTTTCCATGAATTACAGAGATAGATAAAGAATTGCTGATGATTTCCAAATACTGCTAGAAATGAAATTTTGAAATCCTTAAATATTCAATTTGATCTCAAAAACCAAATATACAAGGCGCATACAATTTGGCTAATTTTTGAAATTTCCTACGTCCGTGTTTAAAAATGTTCGAAAATTTTTTTACTTCTCATTTAGTTACACCAAAATTTAGATGGATTTTGAAAAATATGCAAAATTGTGTGAAAATTAGCATAGATATCATTTTGAAAAAATGGAAAATTTTGAACACGATACAATATATTTGAAGAAAATTTCGATCTTCATTTTCTATGCCAGTTTTTTTTAATCAAAAATTCCCCACAAGAGGACGTTCATTTTTTGTGGAACTTTCCTCTGATCAAAAAAAATTTCTCTTTCATCCGCTGGTTTTTTCCATTTTTCTGCATTACTTTCGCTTTCATGTTTTCAATTTGCAAAATTAAAATTCATGTCGAAGCAATGAAACTTGCATTTTTCAAAATATTTTTCATGTTGCATGTATGATACCTGAGAAGGTGATGTAGGACATTGGACATTCTCACCACAGTTCATTTTTGGCATAGGGAATTCAAGATTTTGAGTTTTAAAATTTTTGACATTCTTATGCACTCCATCCATCCGAAACGATTTTTTTTGGTCTTATCACATATTTGACCTCAGCACTGTTCAATCACAAAAAAATTTTTTAAATCCATTCGCCGATTTCGATCTGGGTCTGAATGGGTTAGTCTACACGACTCGTAGTTGAGGTGTAAAATCATAAATACGCATTCAAGTCCTGTAATAAGACAATTGATCTAAAATTTGTCTTCAAGAGATCAAAGTACCCTGTTTACTAGTACATATCTTTTACAATAATCCACATTTTTTTCAAATTTCACTAATCTCTGTGATGTGTTAGTTAAAATATAGCATTTTACACTACCTACCTAATGAAAAAAATCTAATTCTGAACTTGGATCAAGTTTCGTTTTTACTCGTTTAAAAAAAAAACAGTAAAATTCAAATTTCAGACCTTAAAATAATTTTACAAAATTTTCGCTTTAGCAAATCTAATACTGTAATACTATCTCAACGTATCCGCAAAATAAGTAATTTCACGTGTTAAATACGACTTTGAAACTGATTCTTTTATTTGGATATTAGTTGATTTGAATATCGTACAATTTTTAGAAAATGAAAGGTAATTTTTGATAATTTGTGTCAATCTTCGAGCTTTAGACGACCCTCAATGGGATCATTTTTTTAAGCAAAATTTTTCTAGAGTGCAAATTTGATTTGAAACTCCAAGAAACATTATTTCAGTTAGCATTAGTATATGATTTTAAAATCCATTTCAATAAGCAAGTATATCCTGTCTTCTTATTCAACTACGAGTCAGTTTTTTTTTTGTTTTTTTTTAGAAATGTTTTATGTAACTTTATTTTTAATGATTTGTAGTGTGTTCCCGTCACTATATGAGTTTTAGTACCAACTATACAAACAGGTCTTGTATTGCCTATAGTACAAACCATGTTATTAAGTAATTAAATGAAAATTATGAATTTTTCGACCTTAAACGTATGTTCTACAAAACGCATATAATGGAAATTTGAAATATGCCAATAACGATGGTACGTTCATGAAATAAATAAAATTTCGTCAACAATAATCGTAGGCACGTGTGCATTCCCAAGATTACAATCCAAAGAGATAAATTTTTCAGTGATGGCGTTTGACTCTTGTACCACAGACGTCAATTTTGTATTTTCTTTCTAGTAACGGACTCAGTTCACTGAAATGGTTCGTCAGTGGCTGGTCTACAAAGACGTTTTTATTGTGGTAAAAAAAGAGCTGAAAAAAATTTTTAGGATAATTACGGTACTAGGGATTTATGATTAAAAAACGGCAACTTTGGGTTCATGGTACAAGGAAAGGAGAGAACGGAAGGTTGTTTGTATCATGGATCTTATGGCTATGTATCATTTTTCTAGACCGAAAAATCGCGTAATTATGTCACGAAACATTGTTTTTATGGATACAGTAATGAAACTCTTCGCTGTCATAGTCTATTTTTTATGCAAAATTCAAAACACATCCTTAGATCTGGGGGTGAAGTCCATAATACCAGACTATTCCCTAAGTCTTCCCCGTTTCAGCATTTTCAAGAAGACTTCGATAATTTAATTTCAAAATGCTTCTTATGCCCAAATGACGTAAAAATTTGATTTTTATTGTTATAATTAAAGAATAACAACAAATAATTAGATGTGTTTCATTGAAAGCAGTTGACATACACATATATGTTGTAAAACATCACAATATTCGGAATAAAATATAAAAAATAAATAATATATTAGCCAGCTGGAGTTGGAGCTGGAGCTGGCGTTGCTGGTTGCACAGGTGGTACAACTGCCGGTGGAGGTACTGGTGGTCCAGTAGCCGCAGGTGGTTTTGCTGACGTTGTTGTTACTGGTGGTGGAACACCCAAAAATTTCGGCTTATAAGTTGGATCGATTAGATAGGCGTATACTTCCATCAATACAAAATCGCCCAAAATATTTTTCTGTAACATTTATTACCAAGATATGAGCAAAAATTATCGGCGACCGCTTTAAGCACAACAAAAAAGCATGATTTACCGAAATAAAATCAACTATGCTGATATTATCGTTATCTTTCTTAAAGCTAGCATCAATTTGTTTCCATTCGTCTGGTTTAAGAACTGCAATTATTATGTTCCATGTTGCCCAATTATCTTCGTCAGTAGCGTGGTCGTGCAGCTTTTTAGCCAGACATTTGTATTTGTCTTTTATATAGGTAGCTTTATAAAGATATATGAAACATGTTAAATAAATTACAACTGTTCCTCAACTATAGAATTGTAGATACCTTTGTATTTTATTGAAAATTTGCATTAAAATTTGAAAGTACCTATGGTCAAAAAATAGCTGTCTTCTGCAGACAAAGTAGAAGTAGGTACTAAATGTGAAAGTTATGCAGAATTTTTTCAAATATGTGGCTAACAGATATGCAAAAGTATGTGATGGTTGATTGAATTTCTATGTGTTCGACAGTTTTGTTAAGGTTATAGCAGTAAGGAATAATTGTTTTTGTAGGAAAACTTTTTAAATTCAGCTAAATATGCATAAATTTTTGTTTAGAATATAATTGACTCAGCTAAATTTGACCATATTTCAAGATCGTCATTTTAAGGTCGAGCTTTATGCCTAAGAAGTTGCATTGTACACATTATAGGCAGAAATCTTCATTTGCATTTATTTTGAAGTACTGAGTAAGTTTTGAAGGTTCAAAGGTTATACCGCTCCGTACAGCGCTCCAGTACACTTTTGGTAACATAAATTTGAAAATGGTGGGAAAATTCGTTTAAAAATTCAGTCCATGATATGACATAAACGATCAAAGTACTTTTCATTCAACATACCCCATCTTAATTATAATTTAAGGTATTAATTCTTTTCGCCTTCTTGTAGTCATACTGCATATGTGGAAACTTTTAAACCTTCAAAATTTATTTAGTATTTCAAAATAAGCGCAAATGAAAATTTCTTCCTGCAGTTTTTAAAATGCAACTTTTTTGGTGTAAAGCCCTGCCTTGAAAGTAATCTTCCTATTTATCCAGCATGATTTTATTTTATGTATGAAAAAATCACAGATATTGTAATTTATATGTCTGTAGCATTTATATATGCAACCAACTCATCATTATGCAATATTTGTTGCATATTTGCTCGTTTGAAGGGATTACATGTTATATGAATCACTCTGTATTGCGCACAGGTTCTTACCCAATGAACTATAAGCATCTTGAAGATCTTTATTCTTGATTATTGAATTTATATCATCTTCGATGGGATGTTTATTCTTTTCTTCGTATTTAGCTAGAATAGCTTTGGCCATTGGATAAGAACTCTTCATGAGAACTTTTTCGAGCTGACCACGATCTTCATCCCAATTAGGTTTTTCTGTTAAACATTTTTTAAATGTTGAATTATAATTATCGAAACGCGAATTAATATTTACTTTTGAGTAACTAAAATATCTTCATATTATAAATTTACCATCAAGCAAATCTTTAGCATCTTTTTCAGCAGCTCCTTGATCAACCGGACCATCAGGCGCTCTATTAGCCTGGAAAATTGAATAATAATTAAAATGCTAGCTATCGAAAGAAAACATTTCACAAAAATAGAGACCAACAAAATTTACCTCTGCCCAAACTCTCAACATATTTTGAAAAGGTTTTCTTTGATCTTCGCGAGTATGATCAAAACTATCTTGATGAGGTACTACGAGAGAAAAATTTAGGGTTAAAAGGTCTTCAGTTATGTTGGAAACTTTCACAAAAACTGAATTTTTGAAGCTTACTATCGTCGTATGCTTTTTTGAAATCCGTCATGTTATCAACCAATAGCATAATAATAATTATAAGTGTTTCGTCTTTTCCTTTCAAAAAATAAGACATAAATCTACTCAAGATTTTATTCTTATCGTCATTAAGTAAAACGAAACATAAATCCTGCCATGGTAATGCACCCGGCACTACTGGCATGTAATCATCTGGTATTAAAGCGGTCTGAAAATTAAATACGTATAGATTAAACGATGATATCGAAAAAAGTAAAAGAAACTTTTAAGAATAATACTGGACACTTACCACACCCAACTGACGCACTTGGTCGTTGATTTTTATTTGTTCGTCTAGTTTTCTAAATGGTATAATTCTCATCACAATGAGCTCAGCACGGTTTGAGTCTACGATAGATTTGGCCTCAGCTGCTACATCACAAGGTGATGCTAGTGGTGATGATGATGGGGCAGGAGGAGGTGTCAAAGCCTGAAAAGTAATCCTTCCTCGTTATTTTAGATATAAAAATATAGGAGTGGTTTGTTTGTGTGCTTAAATGATATCAAGCTGTTGAAGTAAAATGAGAAGGGTGGTGTATTGTGCAATAATTGAAAAAAAATATAACGTTGACATTACCTGGTAACCAGTGAAACATATCGAAGCCCAAATTACTATCAAACTATATGATTTGTTCATTTTACATGAGTACTACTCATACAATGTGTACTGCTATTGCAAAAATTTCAGTAATACTGCAATTCACCAGTTATCGCAGCGTTTGCATGAACTGCGTGACGAATATTTGTACGCTTTGAGCGATATTCAAATTGAGTAAATATGTTCGTAAAATTTGTGTCGTAATCGATGAGCCATGTACGTTGGTATGTGTTTGAAGGTGACTTTTCATCATTTGAAATTCACGAGAGTTAAAAAAAATTAATACTTCGAATTTGTTTTGATACACATTTCATCAATAAATTATGACAGGTTCATCAAGCAAAAAAAAAAAAAAAAAAACTATGCTACACAAAATTGAGGGAATCAGTCTCTTTCTACTGCTATACATTTGAGGTCAAACTTTGATCGGTTAAATTATCCACAGAGCTCAATTGGCTGAATTTTGAGAGACCCTAATTTTTGTAAAATACGAGTAGATAAATGCTCATCAGTGCACTCTGTTTTTGCAAGATTACAAATTTATTTCACGATAAATCATACTTATTGGCGTGAAGCAATAAAATTCGTAAAAATAAGTATCCCGCGTATGATTAAATAATCTATAGATGAATGTTTTTGATACGAGTAGTTTTTTCAATTAAAAAATCATTTTGAATTTTTTTTTCAAATTTTATTCTTTTTTTTGAGCCGTATACATTGAAACTTCCTTCATCAAAAAATATATTTTCATCATAGTAAAAAAATTGTTCTATGGAGAAAAAAATTCTAAATAATAATTTTTAGCCCTCTTTGTCCTGTCTCCCGCACTTAGAGTTTGAGGGTTTGGAAAAAGAATGACTCTTCATTAAAATTCGAATAACAATAGTGACTGTACTTTTAGGTTCGTGTATTTTCCTTCAATACCACGAATGTTGATGTCGAGCGCTGCCGAATGCCTACCCGGACAACTGTAAAAAATCGTCAAAAATTATAATTCATTATTATAGCTGTAAAGGGCAACGTAGCGATGAAATATCGCCCATACCACGAACGACTGTTTGTACACTTTTGGTGGGAATGGGTAATGGTTTGTTCTGGGTAAATATTTTTGTTGGAGGATGAAAATTCGAAAAAAAAAAACAACTGCAAAATCTTCTAATCAGTATAATTTTTATTTTTTTCGCTTTTACTTTTCCCTCCTCTCCACAAAAGGAAAATGCCGATTAACTTTTTTTTTAATTTCAGAACATTTATCTGATAAAATCCACCACTAGATCCGGTTCAATGATCAAAAAGGAACGATTTTGGCCGGTATTTAGGCTTTGTTAGGCTAATTTTCTATGTAATATTATCAATTGAAACCATATTATTACAGGCTAACGATCTAGGGCCGAAGCCGGCGAAGAAGGGGTCAACAAAATCCGTTTTGAAATCTTAGAAGACTATTGAGATCATTTCTGACCATGTCAGACGTTTATTAACATCGAAAGGTGTTTAATAGCGCAATCTAAAAATTACCATCAACAAAGGACCATCAAAATCCGGTCAGTCAAAATCCTAATTGTTCAGATTTTGATGGTCTGAATGTTGATGGTCAACTATTCTGGGCTGTTGACATTTGGATTGTCAACAATTAGATTAATTACGACCAAAAAGTTAAATGGTATGAAAAAAATGCTAACCAATTTTCAAACTTCCTAATGTTGAAAATAAATCCTCAAAAAATATAATGTTTTGAAACAATATTTGGGGAGATGAATAAAAGGGCACCGGCGGATAAGATGGGTGAATCCACCCCACAGCAGGTAAAAAATCAAGGACAGATTTGTTTTCAACTGCTCAAACGATCCCCATAAATACCATTGGTACATTAAAGGATTCAAATTTTAAAAGTACACATTTTCTTCTGAATGGACTGTCCAAAACTTTCAGTAAGTTTTGCAAGTCAAAAAAGTTGATTTAGAAACTAAAATTTTTACCACATCATTTTGATGTCATTTCGCAACTATTATGACCCCTTTGCAGATGCTTGCAAATTTCCAAAAAAAAAAAAAAAAAGAAGCAAAATTCAGCCCACTTCAGAACACAACAACAACCTTCCTTGTAGGTATTATTTTTGTGTTTCGTGTTTTTAAAAATTTTCAAAACACCTACAAAGAAGCGCATATAATTGAAAATTGGAATACAGGGATTTTCTGAAATGCTGTTTTTATTTTTGGTGGTTTCGTTTGATCCTAAGTCAATTTTGATGAAAAAATCTCTGAATATCTTCATTTTTCAGTGTTTTTTTTTTTTTTTGCAATTTTTGCCATCATCCATCGTTCAAAATGCAAAAAAAAAGTATTATTAGAGTAAGTACTAAGACTTTTAGGTTTCGCGTAATAAATCTTCAAAATTTTCCTTTGTTCATTTCATCCCATCTATAACCTAAAAATGTTATAAAAAATTCTAGTATAGTTTCAATTTTGAAAAGAATGGATGAAAATCAACTACCCCTCCCCCCTGGTCAAAGGATGTAATGTGTACTCTAGAAGATGGCCCGATCTGCAAAAAAAAACTGACGAAAAACTATAGATATTCGACTACTAACTACAGTTTTGAACTGCCAAGCAGGTGTTCGAAGTTGTCGCCATCTACATAATAAGAACACCAATGGCTGCCATCAACCTACTGAGTTCTAATGAAAAATGCAAAATATGTGTACTAGCGCTATCTTTGACTTTTGTTCATTACTACAAAAATTCCTGGGTTTTCACTCATTTTGCGCATACTCGTAAAACTATGGGTAAAACTGTAGGTATTTAGTCGCTGACTCATTTTATCAAAAAAAAAAACTGTAGGAACCCTACAGTTTATCTGTAGTTCACTTACACTTCCTCGCAAATCGAGAAGTTTTTGGGTGAGACTTTTTTTCATATTTTAATTTTTTATTTTGAAACGTGATCTTTGTGGGATTGAATCTTATAACTTATACGGAAACGAATAAAACAATCCAAAATAAAAAATTTCTAAAATGTATTCATTATTCATAGGAAATTTGCTTTATATTTTGGATCTATTATATGGGCCATCACTTGTAAAAATATTTTATCTGGTTCACCATTTGCCTGAAACAAAAAAAAAACAAACAAAAAAGTATAATAATGAGAAACTTTTCCGTCATGCAAATGTCGTCAGTTTGGTGTCATGTGACGCATCATTTTCAAGTCAGTACATATTAGATCCCGCTTTAATAGGCATTGCAATTACTGTGTTAATTTTAAATCAGAGAAACGTCATCAATATTCTATGGCACAAAAGTGGTATACTTTTGGGGAATTTTTGAGTTTCAGGTGACACTTGAACCACCCATTACTGACGAACTTCTCACACACATTTTTGACACTATCACGGCACAGATATGTTATAAGTTTGACATTTTCGTTGACGCAATAATGATGTATAAATCACATATTTCTGACGCTTGTAAGATTATATTCTATTGGCATAAATCTGACATGAAATTGATGTTTCAGCTGACACTTTTGCGGCACACGAATGGCATATTTCTGACACACATTGTGTAGCGCTATTGTGGCACAAATGTGTTGTAAGATTGGCGCTTATGCTGATACCTTAATGACATATAAATGGCAGACTTTCATTTTATGACTTGGTAGTGACATATTGTTGATAATGTTATGGCACATTTTTGACACAGTTGTAGCATACTTCTAACTTCGATTTAGCAGTGCACTAATGCCATATGAATGACATCCGATATGCTTTTGACTTCATTATGACACTAATGTGACTTAGGAGTGGCGCACTTCTAACAACATTATGACACAATTCTGACACAGTTCTGTAATAATTCTGACACTATTCTGACACATTTATGGTGTGCTTTTGACACTAGTTTGGCACATTTCGTGATACTATTGTGGTATATTCTTGACACTGCTGAAAATATGTCATAATTGCGTCAGAAACTTGCCAAAGTAGTATCAAAATCACGCCATAAATGTGTCAGAAGCATACCAGAACTGTGTCAGAATGGTGTCTTAATGTTGTCAGAAGCATGTCAGATGAGTGCCGTTCTTAAGTCACATTAGTAGCGTAATCATTTAAAAAGCATTTCATTATTATGTCAATAGTGTACCATTAATGTTCCAATACCTCATCAAGTAAATGTCGTATCATCATCAGGACCAAAAAATGAAGTAGTCACTACCACAGTAGCTGAATTGGTAAAGACGTCGATTTGTACCCGACAAGACCCGGGTTCGAATCCTACCATCGGATGGAAAATGAAATATGTGAGAAACATGTCAGAAATATATCAGATATATGTTATTTTTGCATCAGAAGTATGCCATTATGGCGTCAGAAACATGTCGCTAATGAGCCAAATACATGTCATTAATATGTCGCAGTAACGTCATACCCTTGTCATAATGAAGTCATTTTGGAGTCATTCTGGTGCTACAATTGCACCATTTCAGTGTCACTGTCACGAGTTTGGCAAATATTTAGTGATCTCGGATTGGCTGAAGTGTTGCCAGAAGTGTGCCATTTTTACAGTCATAAGTCTCACGTCAGAACTGTGTCATGTGACACTACTTATCCTGACA
This sequence comes from Ferrisia virgata, assembly GCA_900060175.1. Taxonomy (NCBI): domain Eukaryota; kingdom Metazoa; phylum Arthropoda; class Insecta; order Hemiptera; family Pseudococcidae; genus Ferrisia; species Ferrisia virgata. The sequence goes on along the minus strand of FIZR01025625.1, from coordinate 147 downwards.
CCATTTGGGCGGCGAGTTGATAATATGATAACAACGCCGTTTGACACCGAATATAAAAACAAATTTACCAAAATATGATCCTTTAGAGACACGTTATTGTTGATTTTTCTAAAAGCAGCGTCGATCTTTGGCCAATCATCAGCACTA